>JADKLZ010000104.1:32382671-32422179 GCA_021533235.1 Biomphalaria straminea | reverse complement strand
AAAAAAAAAAAAAAAAAAAAAAAAAAAAAAAAAAAAACAATACGAATAGAGCAAACGTAGATAGGACACAAAATATAGTTCACGCCCCAGTTTTTCTTTAACATTACAAGCGAAATTTACAGTTTGTTCAACGATTTAATTACCAAAGAAACAAAAGAAACAAGTAGCTTAAAAACAAAATATTTCAATCTAAAAGACAGTTGCAAGTCTACGGCTGACGAGGTGTTATGTGGCCAGTACAATAACTTATTTCCTTGACTTTCACCTGGTAACTGATGGAACTGTGTGATATTATTAAAAGGATTCCAACAAGATAGCTTACGAAAGCCAAGCTCTTTAACACTCAACCATTTAAGCACCAGAAATCCAATTTGGTCCTGGGCTTTAAATAAATGTACGCTAATAATTCCTTAGGATATGTATTTAAGGTTTTAGACAAAATCATAGTAGGCCTAGATCTAGAATCTAGTATCAATGATATGCCCTATTTTAAGAATATCACCAAAGAAAAAAAAAACTGAATTCATTTTTAAACGAATGATTAATGAAATATCCGCAAATCACGTCATTGACTCATTAATCTCTAACCCGGACTAACTTACACAGTTTAATCTTGAGTCATAACACTGTTAACGTGTGTAGGTCACACGAACGATCCACGCGTAGGCTTGATTTGTGTGTTTCTTTTTGGAGGGGAAAAAAAAAAAAGAAAATAAACAAAAAATCAGCACATCACAGACTGCAGTGCAGGGTGGTTGGAAAATAGGCTAGTCTACTGTAGTAGCTTTTTCGCCGTGGTTGTGGGGTCACGTGATCAGACCCAGACATCGTTTGAAAGTTAACAGATAAGAAACAAACTGGAAACTCCCGTCTGCTCATTTGCAAGCCTTTGACCTTTACCGCGCGCTCAGCATATAGTGACTTCTTTGAAAGATAAAGGTCCAAAGTAATTAAATCTTAGTTCTTCTGTTAACTGAATCGATCTATTGAAGTTAATGGTCGTTGAGTGAAAACTAGACATTTCAAATTTAAGACCTGTCTATTGAAAATTATTTTTTGTAATTGCAGATCTGATAAGTTTATAATCCTTCAATCAAAGTCCTTGAATTAATAAAGAAAAAAAAATAGAGCTAGACATTTAATATAGGTGAAATAAGCCATTTAGATATATGTGAACCGAGTATGATTTGTGTTTAGGGTTACACAAGCATATATATGAGCACATTATCACATAGAAGGGACGGTGGCTGAAGTGTTAAGGCGCTTGGCTTCCGATTTCCCGAGTTCGAATCCTGAGATTTTTAATATCTTTGTTCGCCCCTGAGCCCACCCAGCTCTAATGGGTATCTGACAGTTGGGGACAAGTTAAAACGGTTGGTCGTTATGCTGGCCACATGACACCCTCGTTAACCGTGGACCTTGTACATTGTCTGCTCTATATCCTATATGGTCTGAAAGGGGAAATATCCTTTTTTTAACATAGTCACATACGTTCTTTGGGGCTTCAAAAGACAATGTGAGTTTCTAATGAATAATACTGATTTTACGTTAAATTAGGGACCTGCGAATATTCGATATTCGATTCGAATTTCGAATATTAAAAGAATATTCGAATTCGATTCGAAATTATTTTAAATTTTCGAATGTTCGAATATTTTCAAAAAAAGTAATGCTTTTTTTTGTGGATTATTCAAGCTCGGTTTTGGTGTGCAACTTTCAATCAATGCTGCTTTAGATGCTCAAAAAATCATTCAGAACCTAGTCGATGATATACACAGGATTGCTGGCTTTTTTTCATTCATCAACTGTTGGTCAAACTATGTTGTCCAAATATCAAACTGATCAAGGAATGAAGGAATCAAAGCCTCCTTTAGATGTTATTACTAGATTCAATAGTACATATTATTTGCTGGAATGGATTGACCAAAACTCTATTCCTGTCTCTCTTGCACTTGTAGAATGTGGTGTTAAAAAGAAATGTGCAAGAAATCCACCAAAACCATTAACACAAACTTTACAAGATACTCTGAAAGCTTCTCTTCCAATTCTAAGACCAACAGCAGAAGCAACAACAGTTTTGAGTGCTGATTCCAATGTCAGCATAAGTTTGATCTATCCTTGCATTTTTACATTGAAGGAAGAGTTAGTGTCCAAATCACCAACAGGTCTCCAACAATTTTGAGATGAGCTATTGAAACAACTTGGAGCAAGATTTGATTTGACAATGGATCATCTCCTGGCAGCCACATTCATTGATCCAAGATTTAAACACTACTTATTTTCAGAAGCTGAAACTAAAAAAGCTGTCTTATTTGTAGAGACAATATTGGCTAACTCTGACGGAAGCAAAATTGGCAAAAATTCTGATGAATTGCCACGTGAAAGTCTTGTTCAAGACAGGAATAGGGGAAGCCTTCAATGGATTCAATGTTCAAGAAAGTGCATGATGCTCAAGGAGAAACCAGAATCAACAAAATTTCCACCATTTCTGAGCAAATTAAGGATGAAGTCAGTTTGTATTCGAAGCAAGCAGTTGTAAATCGAAACATTTTAAAAGTATTAATATTTTTCCACTTTTGGCCAGAGCAGCTAGGAATTTGCTTGTAATTCAGGCAACAAATTGTTCATAAGAAAGAGTTAATTCAGTAGGAGGACAAATTATTACTGACCATCGTCACAATCTCTCGGAAAATAATGCTGAAACTTTGATTTGGGCCAAAATAAATAAAGATCTACTTTTTTAAAACGCGAGGGCGCGGTGGTTGAGCGGTAAAGCGTTTGGCTTCCGTACTGGAGGTCCCGGGTTCGAATCCTGGTGAAGACAGAGATTTTTATTTCGGGATTTTCGGGCGCCCTTGAGTCTACCCAGCTCTAACGGGTACCTGACATTAGTTGGGGAAAAGTAAAGGCGGTTGGTCGTTGTGCTGGCCACATGACACCCTCGTTAACCGTAGGCCACAGAATCAGATGACCTTTACATCATCTGCCCTAAATGCCACAAGGTCTGAAAGGGGGAACTTTTTTTTAAAACGCCTGCTTTGCAATTTAATTATTGCTAACATTTTAATGTGTTTCAGTATAAATAAACATAATATAATAAAAATTTTGAAGTTCAAGTTTTATTTTATACTTGTTGGTTGTCAAGTTTTTTCAAGAATATTCGATTCGAATTCGATTCGAAATTCGAATATTTTCTGATATTCGATTCGATATTCGATTCGAAAAAAAATTCCTGATTCGCAGGTCCCTACGTTAAATGTGTATTAGTTCACAATCTCTCTATATATATATTACTTAAATATCTGTTTAACCATCTAAGTATCCGAAAATCCTATTGGATACTGAAGTGTGATATCTGGACTTATAAAGGGACTAATATCTAAAAAAAAAATAAAAGCCAAGGCTTATCATGTTTAAATCCAATCCTGTCTGTGAATGACTTAGTAACGATAAATTTAGTAACCAATGCCATACTGATCTTATTTTCTTTTAACAACTTAATAAGCTTAAGGGCTTATCTATACATATATTTTGTTTGTATTTGTTTGTAAACACAGCCACAGATCTACTATCTAGTAGACTAGTCAAAGCTCAATTCTATAAACAATACATGGTCATGAGTATAAACATGAGTATAAACACAATCACACGTGATAAATTTAACTCTGTGACATGCTAGAACAGTTTTTGATATATATACATATATTTACTTTGTATTTGTTTGTAAACACAGCCACAGATCTACTATCTAGTAGACTAGCCAAAGCTCTATTCTATAAACAATACATGGTCATGAGTATAAACACAATCACACGTGATAAATTTAACTCTGTGACATGCCAGAACAGTTTATGATATATATACATGACTAAATATCAACCTACGTGTTTTCTCCAATTCCGACGTATATTTTAAATCCGCTGATATTTCTTCTCTTCTTATGGAAAAAAAATCACACTCTGAGAAACTAACAACAAAGGCTATGAGAATGCACACCCAGAATTTGCCCTGAAATGAGAAATCCGTCCTTACTCAATGAAAGATCCCGTCGACTGAATGAAACGGACACAGCTTCGCAGACTATCAACAAACACCCCCCTCCCTTCCTCGCGCTCCACCATGTGACCCGGATTATATTTAGCTCGTCTGACCGCGAAGTTCGTCTGACGTAAGTCGCGTGTCCCCCAGTCAGCCAATCAAAAAAAAGTATCCTATTGTGTTATTCTTAGCCAGAGAGACAAAAAAAATTCCCGAAAGAGGCTTATGTTGGATCTAGATCTGCTATTCTTCAGAACTACGTCTATAGCTTAGGGGGGGTGTCTGACTCAATTCCACACTAGACTTAGTTACGCTGTAGGCTTATAATAGGACCATTTTAAGTGTAGGCGGTACCAAATACATGAATAGCAAGATTACGTAAAAGGGGACTTGGTCAGACTGAGACTGATTGATGACATCAGCACAAACAACAGTGACCTCACTTTGACCTTTGAAAATTTCAGCCACTTAGTTTCTCTCTTATCTTTCTTTGTTGTTCCAGTTTTAAAAGAGTAATTTAAAAACGATAAGTAAAAAGGGAAATTCGTTGACAAGGAAAAAAAAAAAACAACTTTTACACACTTATCGAGAAACTAGGTTTAGAATGTTGGATCTACCACGTAGGGCAGTAGGCTTTTACTTAGGCTTCTTATACCTTATGCTACAACAAATTCTTATATATTCTTTCTTCCCTAGTACCGTAACAGAAAAACAAAACGAGATGCCTGGATCCGTCTGTAAAAACAAATAACTTCATCTAATTAATAAAACACATGATTAACAGGATTATTTGAAGACGCAACATTTTTTAAAAGTAAAACTGTAACTTATAAGTTTAATTATATTTATTATTCTTATTTATTACTAAATATGAAATTTCAACCCCCCTGTCCATTTTATAAAATGTAACTTTAATTTTAGATCTTTCTTATCTCTTAGTTGTAAGTCCATACTAGATCGTTTTATTAGAAGTAAACAATAAACATGGGGGCGAAGTTGTCGAATTTATAAGCACTTGGCTTCCAAACCTGAGGTCCTGGGTTCGAATCTCGGTGAAGACTGGGATTTTGAATTTCGGGGATTTTTAGGGTGCCCCTGAGTCCACTCAACTCTGACTTTAGTTGAGTAAAGTAAAGGCAGTTGGTCGTTGTGCTGGCCACTTAACACCCTGCCCGCTGGCCAAAGAAACAGATGACCTTAAACTGCCCCATAGATCGCAAGGTATGAAAGGGTAAAATTAACTAAATAAAACAAAAAAAAAAACAACATAATAAACAATAGTACGCGTACAAAAGTCAAGCAGCTAACAGGAGGACATCTTTGTACAGATCCACCTTTAACAAAGCTTATATCAGCTCACTCTGTTTGTTTTGATACACATTTTTAACACATTATCTTTATCATTTCCTTTTCATGGATCAAGTTAAAACTTTGCACTATTATTACTTATTGTTTTTTTTTTATAAAACATGAATTAATAAGTAAATTAACCTATTAGTTTAATTAAATAGTGTTAATAATTGAGTTTGTTTGATATCGAAAAAGGGAAATACATATTATATTACTGAGATATGTGTCTATACATATGGTGTTCTTTCGCTCAGAAAATTGTTTATCAAAGTATTTTTTTTTATTTTGCTTGTTAGAACTCTGTTTAAATAGTGGACCTATATTAGATGGGAATCATTGGTTCCTTTTGCAAAGCTTATATCAGCTCATTCTGTCTGTCTGTCGGTCTTGTAAAAAGTTTGAACATGTTTTTCTCCCATTTCTCGGATCCTCTTAAAACTTTGCTCAATTTATTCATCGAACCTGACAAGACCTGACAAAAAAAAAATTAGTTAGTTAATTGTTGGTGATTCATGTTTTTTTAAATATCAAAATAAGGGGAATAAATTATATGGATTAAGTCCCCTTGTTTACGTTTTGGCAGGTTTTTCTCACCCTTTCCATTCTCGGATCAAGTTTAAATTTTGCATCATTATTTATTGTCGATGACAATATCCGAAACAATCCAAATATTTACCAGTTAGTTAATCATTTAAATAATTAGTTTTGTTTTGTAGGAATGTAAACCCTGTAAATTATCAGATAAATGGCAGCAATCAGCAGTTCTTGACCTTTAATAAGCTTTGTTTCTATAAAGTATTCTTTTCTTCTATTGCTTATTAAAGACAGAAATCGGTCATATTTTATTGCTACTTTACATTGTAGTATTCTGAAGTGTCTCTAATCTTAGTGATTTCCTAAAGGTGTTACTCTAATCAAATAGATGTACGGCAGTAGTTTTTGTACACAATTGAAATGAACATTTAGTTCAATGGAAAGTATGTAATGAGCAAAAAAAAAATACACAATATTAAGTAATATCAGGTGGCCGAGCCTTGCTCGGTTAAATAAATGCCCTGCCCAGCCTGACTGTCTGACAATAAGAAGTTCATACCGGCTTGCCATCCATACATCCCAGTGGTGCTACAGCCCGTGGTCTGCTTTTAGTTTTACACATCCCTTCATTCATATCTCTAAATGCGTTCGTGTTTGCAAAGAAATATTTTAGTGTACTACGGTAAGCCTAGTGACGTAAGCAGCGTTTTTCCCGTTTACGTCATGGAAAACTTTCATTCATAAATTATTCTAACCAAAATTAATTTTACAATATTGAGACATTTTCATATCGAAATAACGGTCGAACTCGAGTTTTCCCGATGTGGCCAATGAGTTGAGAATTTATTTTCTCACTAACATGCAGATACGTTGAAATTTTAAAGAAAATCGTTAGAGCCGTTTTCGAAATAGAAGATATATAGATATATATATACAAGAATTGCTCGCTTAAGAGTATAGGATAAGCAATAGATTATTTTCTAATGTCCACAATGTCTTTGTACTTAGTTAAGCAATAAATATATAACATGCATACATGCATCCTGAATAACTTTGTAAATAACAAAGCAAAATATTTTTTTAAAAATCCTTTTAAAAAAGACAACAAAGCTTTAGCTAAAGGGGAAGAACTCTGCTCTTAAAACTATATCAATAATGTTCAAGCAGCAATTTCCCTTATTTGACAAAACAGAAAAAATAATACCAATAATTAAATGACTAATTGTGTTTTTTTAAATTATTGATTCTTGTTTTTACGTACAATAAATATTATTTTTTTAAAAAGTAGACCTATTAACTTGACTGGAGTATGCGATAAGGAGAAATATCATTAACAATTATTTAAGGGGACTAAGAATGTAGCATATAATCCGATCCAATATCAACCATAAAACGGTTGCTTGAGATATGTGAATAATGACATGGTTATTGAGTCCACTTACATTCCTCACAATCTGAACAATTCAGACCCGTAGACAAGAAAAAATAGTGAAAATCCGACATCATAATATTTTAGACAATTTAGACTATTTAAAATTTAGACAATTCAAATTCTGATGCAACGGCTACTTTTTTTCTTTTCTTAAAGCGAAAAAATTATTTTTTTTAAATGACTTATGCAAGTAGTTTTTTTCATAAAAATACACCACTTTTACAACTATTCACTATTAATAGTAACAGACACCGGAGGCTCGAATCGTTAGTACGGAAGAACAATGCGTAGCATATTTCGAAACACATTTATGCAGTTTTACATATTATCATTATTTTTTTTTTTACAAATTGTACTGCTAAGTTAACTGTCTGTCGGTCTTGTAAAAAGTTTGAAGAGAAAAAAACACTATTTAATATGCATATAATTTGGACATAGTGTTTATCGCATGAACTGCAGCGCTTTTACCTATCCCTTAGTCAGAACTTAGTCTGTGAACCGTTGGGGCGCTAAGTAAGACTTATAGACCGTCTTTCTCCATTCCTCTCTATCCTTTGTCATGTTTAGAACTTCTTTTAATGGTAGGCCCGTCCATTCTTTTATGTCTTTAAATGTGATGCCTAGGATCCTTCTGTAGCATCTCAATTCCATTGCTAGGATTATCGTCAATGAAATTATCGCCAATGGTCAGAGATTAAAAGATAAGGATTGGTTGATCAGTCCGTGCAGAATAAAAAAAAAAAAAGATGCATCCAGGAATCTTAAACATGCACTCTTTCCCCCAGAGGGTCATATGCCCTATATATACTAACAGCTTGAAATACCAACAGTCAACATAGCTGAATGTTAGGTGCTTCCGCGCCGTGTTTTATGCAAGATAAGTCAAACGGAGGTAACTCTCAAATAATTAGTCGCGTCATTGTCAAAAGTTTCCCTTTGTATAATACAATTAATTATCCCCGATAAATTACAAATCGTGCCATAACAGGAAACACAAAGGAATAAAAAATGAGTGGTCCAGTGGCTTGGAAGTCGTTACAGGGAGTTAAGGGAGTGACGAACTTTCTTTAATGGAAACCAAGACGTTACGGTAGCTTTACAGTGAATATGGACTACGAATCGTGTGATAGAGGCACGGAATTTTATAATTATAAAACAAGGCAAAAAAAAAACAACACAACTCTTGAATTTTCGTATCGACTTCGTTTTTATGATTTACCGTCAATGGGCTATGTTGCTGAAAGTAAAAATCAAGTGTCAGACCATGGTGGTCAGACGCGAATAGCACTGGTCTATGTTGTATTTGATCAAGGGAGGCTACTAACAAAAAAAAAAAGGCATTATTAAAATAGTGAGCTCATTCGTGAAAGCCCGGATGATCTGCTCAGTTCTACCTTTTCCGGTCTCCACCTTAATTTATTGATTTCGATTTATGTTTCTCTCTTATTTAAGTGGTGAACTGAAATACTTTTAGCTGCAGCTGGATTTCTAGAAGACAAATTCAAAGCCGTGACGAGTAGCCGAAATGGCTGACTCGACTGAGGGAGAGGTACCGAGTACCACCCAGGCACCCCCTGTTGCTGTGCAAGCACTGGAAGTACCTGTCTTTCTCAATTATTTAAGAAGAGTTATTCCTGTACTTCTTGATGATGATGATCCAGATCTGAAAGCTTTACAGATAGCTGTCTCGGACAAACAAAATTTAGAGGCCATTCAAAAATTCGTGAGCGATCCACAAACACCATCATTAATTGTCCAAAGGCCATCAGTCAAAGGTGAAATTTAGGTTTAGAAGCCCAGAGTCAATATTAGATTTTTAGATTAGAAAATAGATACTTAGTACTAATAGTCTGTTCTAAAATACTAAATCAAGAATGTCTAGAGATATAGAATTTTAAATCTATATATACAACATTGCAATATATAATATCCTCTTAGATTCAGCATTAAATAATTTACAGACAGTAAAGATTACAATTTATTTCTGATTGAATTTTGTAGTATTATATTATTATAAATTAAATTTTGCTCTATTTATAGATGAATCAGAGGAATCGGGTGACGGAGAAGGAGATACTCCATATAGCATTTCTAATGATGTTCATTTTGGAAGTTCAAAGATGGCTAGGTAAAGTAACTCTTCTGACAGCTTCTTCTTCTAAGAAGACAAGATGTGCAATATTTATTGATTTCAGTAATTTTTATAGTCTAAATTACCAAACTTAATTGCAAACTGATAAATATACAAATGTGCAACTTTTTTTTTTAGTGTTGTCTTCATCAAAAGAGGACCCCAGTTAGATGGAGACAAAGGCATTGCATCACAATTGCGTGTTATGAACTACAGTGAAGGATCCCCATATGAGACACTTCATGCTTATATCAGCAATTCAGTTGGTCCGTATTTCAAATCTTACATTAAAGAAACTGGCAAAGCAGAAAGGTTTGTTTGATAATATATATATTATGGACACTGATATCTTTGATTGAACACAACAACATTTAAAATTACTTTATTTCACAAAAATGCTCAACATCTATACTTCTACTCCAGAGATGGTGACAAAATGGCTCCTACAGTGGAAAAGAAAATTGCAGAACTAGAAATGGGTCTCCTTCATCTACAACAGAACATAGATATTCCAGAAATTACTCTGCCAGTCAATCCATTGGTGCTCAGTGTCATTAAAAAATGTGCTGAAGAAAATAGGAAGCCGAAAGTGAGTAGAACTATCTGACACTGTTTGGCAAAAACATCACCACTTGGGGAAAATAGTTTGTAATTTTGTTTTTGACACTGACAAAAACATCACCATTTGGCGACAATAGTTTGTAATTTTGTTTTTGACACTGACAAAAACATCACCACTTGGCGACAATAGTTTGTAATTTTGTTTTTGACACTGACAAAAACATCACCACTTGGTGAAAATAGTTTGTAATTTTGTTTTTAACTCTAACAAAAACACCATCAATTAGTGAAAATAATTGCTTTAGACATTTAGAGAGAAAACAACAACTTATAATGGTGTTCTAATTGATTTCTACAAAAATGTTATAGATCAGCCAGAAATCGTCTATTTAAGCTGCGATTTCTTCTTCTAGCCATCTTTTTGCTGTGTGTGCTGCATGCTCTTTATTTCATCTGTTCTACACTGCCATAAAGAGTGTGAGTTATTCAGGGTTGTTCTAGAAATAGGGTCTAAGGTAAATTGGGGCATTCCAATGGGTATGAGTGACAGTTTTGTAAGGCTGGGTGTGCAGTGGCCACAGAGGGGTAGGTGCGTTGGGGTTTATTCTGTACAGGTGAAAATTTTAAGATGTGTCCTGTTCTTAGTTGAAAGATTTTCAATAGCTTTCCCCATCCTACACTTTAATGCCAATAGCAAACCAAAAATGACTAGAGTAATAGTATTATGTAATAGAAATAAGAAATTTCAGCTAAGTTTTATTTTGTGTGTGTATGCCATTGTTAAGTATGTTACTGTTTGCTTATATTATTTCATTGTCTTATTTCTATTTCAATAATAAGAACAACTGAAACAATGCCATTGTTGGTACAAACTAAACATCTGATTATTTCAATGTTAGGTTGAAGAGTTTGGAGATAAAGTAGATGATGCTCAGTTCCTGAATGTTTTGCAAAGTGGTGTCAATAGGTGGATTAGGGAGATTCAAAAAGTAAGTCTTTTTCATGTTTTATTTTCTCTGTAAGTTGAAAAACTGGTGAATTAGTTTTATTTACTTATAAAATCAAGATATTTATTATTACAAAAAAAAAAGATCATGGGTAAAAAATGTTCACTTCTACAAAGATAGTAGCCAATGTATTTTGAAAGTGAAAACTTTCTACATTCAATATTATCTGTCACTATTGATTCTGAATGAGTCATTGCTTTCTGCTTGTTAAGAATGTAACAGCTGCTACAGAGATTTATTAATTTTTTATTGCACAATGCAAATTTTAATTATCAGGAAAAAGAATTCAGACATTTGGCCAAAATGAAAATAAAATAATTTAAAATAGTCAAACAACACTTGTAAAGACAAAAATTAAAAGAATTTTGAAATAAATATTATTTATGTCCAAATTATTGACCATATTGTGTATGTTTGGGATCTAAGAATTGGCTTGAAAACTGTTTGTATGAATGTAAATATACCAACATAAAAGTTTCTGCTCTATTGTTGCCCATAACTGTTGTGTCAAAAACTCCAATGGTCTTAGCAATGTATTTATATCATAGACCTGGGTCAACACAATCTTGTTTTTTAATTGTGTTGAAAACTGCAATAATCTTATGAATGTATTGATACTAATATAAAGTTAAGTCCTATTGTTATATATATAGTTGTTGATGCTCATTATCTTGTATTTTGTAATTGTGTGTAAAACTTCAATCTATTATGTACAACTGTAAATCAAGAACTTCAGCTTAATTGTCCAGAAGATAATTTAAAGTCAACTATTTTACTGTGTAGGTGACAAAGCTAGACAGAGACCCATCTTCTGGTACAGCCCTTCAAGAAATAAGCTTCTGGTTAAACCTTGAACGAGCTCTGCTACGCATTCAAGAAAAAAGAGAAAGCATTGAAATTGTTCTGACCCTGGATATTTTAAAACATGGCAAACGTTTTCATGCCACAGTTAGTTTTGACTCTGATACAGGTAATTTCATTGTCATGTACATCAAAGAGAGTAGTACATAGTCGATTTAATATACAAGAGATAACCTGGGAATTTTTTTTAATGGATGTTTAGGACAATGTGTGTATCATTTGGAGACTTTTTTAGATTTTCTTTTGAAAATTGTAATTTAAGAAAAGTTCAAACTCAACGCATTCTACTATTAATTATTCTAATACACAAAACTGTCCAAAGAAGATTCATGGGGCTCACTATTATAACTTTTTATGTGGAAAGTGTGGCTGAGAGACCAAAGCCACTTGGCTATGGCCTGACCACCTAAGAAGGAGGCTCGATTTCTAATCTTGACACTAAAACAGAGTTATGTTTGCAGAGCACCTCTAGGCTACATCTTCTCCAATATACCCCCTCCCCCCCACTGGTCGACAGAAGAGATTGGACCAAGCACACTAAGCGTGCTAGCAGCATGAAAGATGTGCTATATAAAGCAATTAAATCTATTTCTATCTATTTATGTGAATGTATTTGTTGTTTTTATTTTTGAGAAAAAGAGTCCTTATAATCACAACATATTTCCATACGGCTCAATAAAGCAGTCTTAGGCTTTGAAAGTTAATTAATTTTTAAAGAAAAAAAAATGAATAGTTGTTATTAAAAAGGTTACATGATAGTGTAATATTCAATGATTTAATGTTTAAAAAAAAAATCTAACTCCAGGGCTGAAGCAAGCAATGGCTACTGTCAATGACTACAACCAGCTCATGAAGGACTTTCCTATCAATGATCTTCTCTCTGCAACTGAACTAGACAGGATCAAAGTAGCAGTTCAAGGCATTTTCCTTCATCTCCGCAAGATACGCTCCACCAAATATCCCATCCAACGAGGCTTGAGACTAGTGGAGGCCATATCCAGGGATCTTAGCACACAGATGTTGAAAGTAGGATTTTCTCAGTTTAAACTAATGTACAGAAAAATACATGCAGATAGTTTAAATGTGGCTAAAGGCTCTAATATTATTATTTTCAATTGACATAAAATTATTTCACAGTAAATTTTTTTTTTGTTTTGATCCTAAAATAATAATAAAAAAATGTTCTGGTTTTCAGATACTAGGGACTCGTCGCCTGATGCATATCCCATTTGATGATTTTGAGAAAGTGAGTATAGTATAGTATAGTTTTAAATTAATGTAATTAAATTGTTTAGCTGTATTAGTTTAGCTGCATGAAGTCTTGCTATAATTGCAATGCTGTTCCAATGTCTAGGTGATGTCTGCATGCTTTGATGTCTTCTCCACCTGGGATGATGAGTTTGACAAACTGCAAGGAATGTTGAGAGACCTTCTGAAGAAAAAAAGAGAGGAGCACTTGCGCATGGCTTGGAGAGTTAATCCAGCCCACAAGAGACTTCAAGCTAGAATTGACCACATGAGAAAGTATGTTTGATTAGAACTTTTTTACAAATAAAAATATTTTTTTTGTATATTAGTCAATTTAAATTACAAGTGTAGGATTAGCTGATTCTGTGCCATGTTACCAGTGTAATGACTGATAATGGCTAATATCTGTTAAGAAGACACAACTTCTTCAGTTTGCCGTCCTTTTAACTAGCAATAAGTGAATTCACTTCACCTGGCTTGTACACTTTTTTTTATTACAGATTCCGCAGACAGCATGAACAGTTGCGCCAGGTCATTATCCGTGTTCTTCGCCCAGTGACTGTCAAGAGAGGCTCCTCTCCTGGAAATGAAGAGAATGAATCCAAAGACAAGCCTGTTACAGATGAAGCTGCTGATGCTAATGCCATTGAGGTAATTCAACTGATGTGAAATTTTACATTCAGTTTAGTGTTTTTCTCATTGGAATACATCAAACGAAATGTTTTTAGGGCATTTTTTAATATAAATTTTGCTTTTTACCTTGAAGGAAGTCAACTTGGCATATGAAAATGTGAAAGAAATAGATGTTCTAGATGTTTCCAAAGAAGGAGCTGACTCCTGGGAAGCTGCAGTTAAAAGGTAAAAGGAATTCAATATGTAACACTCTGTCAAACAATTTAATTTATCTTAGTAGAAGATTTGTGAAAATCTATGTCTTGACCTGCTTACTAGGTATGAAGAGAGAATAGACCGAGTTGAAACAAGGATCACAGCTAGACTCAGGGACCAGTTGGGAACAGCCAGAAATGCCAACGAGATGTTTCGCATCTTCTCACGCTTCAATGCCCTTTTTGTCAGACCACACATTCGTGGTGCCATCAGAGAGTACCAGACGCAGCTCATACAGAGGGTGAAGGATGACATTGAATCACTTCATGAGAAATTCAAGGTACTTAACTGCTTCTCAACTTGAACCAAATATTCACTTACTTGAAACTGGTTTTGAGTTTGTTTCACTGAATGTCATATTTCTATCTTAAGGTCCAGTATGCACACAATCAAGCCTGCCATATGAGTAGGGTCAGAGATTTCCCTCCAGTTTCAGGTTCCATTATTTGGGCTCGGCAGGTAATATCATTTATCTTTTGCAAACCTCTTATCAATTCATTCTTTCTGTCTGTCTTTGTAAAATGTTTGTAAAATGTTTTACATGTTTCGGATATTCCTTCAGAGTTGAAGATAGTTACTTCCTAGTCCAAACCTCCCGCAGGACGACGGGGGATGGGAGCGGGCAGGGTTTGAACCCGGGACCACCGTTAAATCCAAACGACAGTCCAGCGTGCAAAGCGCTCGACCAGGCAGCCATCCTGTCTTTCTGTCTGTTAAGTCTGTTTGGTAAAAAGCTTGTACACATTATTTCTCCCACACCCAATCTCATATCAATTTGAAATTATCCACAAGTATTTCTTTTACCTGGCAAAACAAGATTTAATATAAAAAAAAAATCAGCCATCTTATTATTTGATACCAAGCTCATTCTGTTTGAAATTTTGTTCAAATATACAGCCTAACTTACCAAAAAACTTTCATGTTTCACAGTCTAAATGGTAACTAATGCTTTTATTATCATATTAATTAAAAGCATCATGAAAAATGATATGCTAAAATGTTATTGTTTGTTAGATTGAACGTCAGCTCAATGCCTACATGCGTCGTGTGGAGGATGTCCTGGGAAAAGGCTGGGAGAACCATGTGGATGGCCAGAAGCTGAAGGCAGATGGAGACAGTTTCAAATTGAAGCTTAACACACAAGAACTCTTTGATGACTGGACACGCAAGGTCAGCATGGGCACAGTATTTTATAGAGACATGCCTTTTGTTTTGTTATATTTGTAATTGAACCCTACTGTTTGTGTGCTTGTAGGTTCAGAACAAACAGCTGACAGTTGTAGGTAAAATCTACACCATCACCAGTATCAGAGTGCCAAACAAAGGCAACATCCTGAAGCTTGGTGTCAACTTCCAGAGAGAGATCATACAGCTTTCCAAAGAGGTACAGTATTCAGAGATGTGGCTTTAGGTTCATTCATTACAGCAGGCATGTGAGTGTTTGACTTGTATGCAAGTATTAAAAAAAAATTTAATAAATTTTCTTTCATTCAGGTTCGTAATCTGAGATGGCTGGGATTCAGAGTTCCTCTTGCTAATGTCAACAAAGCTCATCAAGCTAACCAGTTGTATCCATTTGCCATTTCTCTGATGGAGAGTGTACAGTCTTATGACAAAACTCTGAAAAAGGTTATTGAACAGTATCCATTCTTAAACTGATTAGATCTTTATTTTGCAGATGACAAGAAATTTTTATTTGAAATGTTTTACTTTGAAATTCCAGATTGAAGGAAAAGAATCTCTGAAACTGCTTGTGGCTGGCCTGAGAAAAGAGCTGCAGAACTTGATAGCAGATGGGTGCACACTTCAGTGGGAGTCTTACAAATTAGATCCTTATGTCCAAAAACTTGCTGACAGTATCATTAACTTCCAGGAGAAAGTAGGTCATCTGAAATATATTTCTATAGATTCTTCTTTACCTGCTGTTAATTTGTCTATTTCAGTTTCCTTTAATTCTGTCTTTGTGTTAGGTGGATGAGCTGTTGGCCATGGAGGAAGAGATTGATGTGGAAGTGCATGCCTTAGAAACCTGTAGCTACAATGCTGCAACATTCAGAGAAATTCTGACAAGGATTCAGAAAGTTGTGGACAATCTTAGTCTCCGCTCCTACTCCAACTTGGCATTGTGGGTAGCGCATTTAGATGAGGAGGTAGGTGAATTTTGAGCGTAATTCTTTTATTTTAAATTATTTGGGAAAGTAAATGTGTTTTCATTCATTTTGATTTATTCTGATTAAAAGGTGGAGAAAAAACTGGCAGGTCGTTTAGAAGCTGGCCTGAAAGCCTGGACACAGGCTCTGCTGGGGAAGAGGGAAAACAATATTGACCATTCAATGGACACGGATGATGAGCCCAAACAGCCTTCACACAAACCTGGAGGTGAACCAAAGATCAAGGTAGGAATTTCATAGTTAAAGTTGTAATTTCTGGGGGACTTCATTTGATTTTTAGGTAGTATTTTAGAAATTTATTGAGAAAAAAAGTAGTTTGGGGTGGACATTTTGGTGTTTTATTAGTAGGGTAAAGAAAATTTTTAAATCAAATTTTAGTATATTTTCAGTTAAGAATTTTTCACAATATGAATACAATTTATTTTAAATTGTTTCTTCTTTACTTGAACTTGTATAAATGTTTAATTTTGAAAACACAAAAAGTTACCAGCTTTGAGATTATTTATCATTGTCTTTAAAGCCCAGAAGATAATCATATAGTTGTATTTTCTTTATAATTTTATATATGGCTCCTTCTGTCTCGGAAGACAATGGATGCGCCGAGGTGAGTCACTGGCTTTGGTTACGTCTTGAGACGGGGCAGAATCTGGAGTGGCTGATCAAGCCAATTCTGGATCTGCATAGTTTGCCACAGTTCGTGCATTTATATTCCTCAGTTTTAGGGCTGGCTGACAGCAGGGAAGCTTTCTTTTTCATTCTCTTGGCCGAAGCAGCTTCATTTCTTTTGCATTCAGCAAAGTTCGTGCCAGCACGCACAGTCTGTCTCCATGCTGTTCGGTCTTGGGCTATCTCCTCCCACATGCTTTGGTCGATGCCCGTTGCCTTCATGTCTCGCTTGCAGACATCTCTGTAAGTTAATCTTGGGCGGCCCTTAGGTCTGGCTCCCTCTGCTAGCTCAGCGTATAGGATGTCTTTCGGGATTCTTCCAACTGGCATGCGCGTGACATGACCCAGCCAGCGTAGTCTTCTCTGTTGAAGGAGAGCATAGATGCTGTGCATGTTGGCTCGTGTCAAAACGTCCTGGTTGGTGACACGATCCCTCCAGGAGATGCACATTATGCGTCGCAGGCAACGTAGGTGGAAGCCATTTAATCTGTGTTCTTGACGCATGTAGGTTGCCCAACTCTCACTGCCATAGAGGAGTGTGCTTAGGACGCAGGCATTGTAGACAAGGATTTTTGTTGCCGTGGTCAATTTGGTGTTTTCCCACACACGCTTAGAGAGTTTTGCCATTGCTGCAGATGCCTTCCCTATTCTTTTTGTAAGCTCATTGTCTAAGTCAAGGTTGCTGGCTATCGTTGTTCCCAAGTATGTGAACTCTTGCACCACCGTAAGTGTGTGATTTCCGATGTTAATCACTGGTGTTTCTGAAACATCTTGTGCCAGGATTTCAGTCTTGGAGACACTAATTGTAAGTCCAAACTCCTGACAAGCAACTGCCAGTGCATTCACAAGCCTCTGCAATCCTTCTTGTGAATGAGATATGAGTGCGGCATCGTCTGCAAACAGCAGTTCTCTAATCAAGATACGCCGTCTCTTTGTTTTGGCTTTAAGGCGTGCTAGGTTAAAAAGCTTTCCGTCAGATCTACTGTGGATATATACTCCCTCTTCCAGGGATTTGAAAGCGCTGGTGAGTACAACCGAAAAGAAGATGCCGAATAGTGTTGGAGCCAGAACACATCCTTGTTTTACTCCGCTCTTGATGGAGAATGGCCTAGAGGCGGAACTGTCAAATTGTACGGTGCCCTGCATATTTTCATGGAAAGCTGACACTAGTTTCCGTAGCTTGTTTGGACAGCCGATTCTCTCTAATACAGCAAACAAGCCGGTTCTGCTGACAAGATCAAACGCCTTGGTCAAGTCAATAAAGGCTATAAAGAGGGGCTGCCTTTGTTCTCTGCTTTTCTCCTGTAGCTGCCGCAGGGAGAAGATCATATCTGTTGTGGATCTACCAGCTCTGAAGCCACACTGCGATTCTGGGTAAACTATAACCATATAATTTTATATTACTTAAAGAAAAGGGGGTTTACCTAATATTTTCACAGATGGATATGAAAAGACTGCCAGAGTTATTCTCTTTTTAAAGAAGTCATTAGCATGGACTAGACAGTAGTTTTATTTCTTTAACATGGACTCGGCAAGAGTTCTCCAATGTTGATCAACAAAGACCTCCCAGTCCCTAAATCAAATTGAATACAAAAATACTTTTTTTTTAGATTACTAGGTTGGATTATTAAAATTAAAAAAAAAATGTATCTCTATTTTACCAAAAGTTGATTATTTTAGTCTAGAAGCAACTTTAATGATTCAATGATTTAAAAAATGATAATAATGAATAAAGATTTAAAGATTCACTTTACTTTCAGAGTCTTGTCCATGAGCTGAGGATCACTAATCAGCTGATGTATGTCAGTCCTCCAATAGAAGATGCCCAGTTTAATATCTTACAAGAACTATTTGCTTGGGAGGCTGTTGTCACAAGTTTGCCTAGAATACAGCACTCCAGGTATCAGGTAAGTTTCATGTGTCCTTGTCAGGCATATTTAATACTCCTTAGTCTTTAACTCTTTCTCTCCGTAATTATTTACCACATTCTGGTGGAATCAACGTTGGTATCGTCAGTTAGGAGAGAAAGAGTTAAGGTGTGTGTGAAATACCATTGCTTTAGTTTTTAAAGGCATTTAAGAGCTCCTTTGTTGGTGTATTTGATCCTTCAGGTTGGCCTGCAGGCAGAGTCTGAAGCTGACAGCAGCTATCGCAATGTGTTGACCAAATTGCCAGAAGGACCAATTGTGCTTGAAGATGCTTATTCTGCCATTCAAAAAACTGTTGAAGAATTCAGAAAATATGTCAATGTAAGAAGTATTTCATTACATATTGCTTGGTCAAATGTTTTTTTTAAGGCTTTTAAGTGTTGACTTTTTTTTTCTCTACCATCCAGGTTTGGCTTCGTTATCAATCTCTTTGGGATTTGAACCCTGATGTTCTGTATTCTAGGCTTGGCAACAATTTGGTGCGTTGGATGAAAGCACTGGAAGACATCAAGTAAGTTTAGCATCATAATTATTTACTTTAATTAAAATGTATTTCTTATGTTCGCATTTTGTGTGTGCTTTTACTGATATCAAAACAATCCACTCGTTTTCTCTATAACCAGAGCTTCCCGCAAAACCTTTGATACTTCAGAAACTCAGAAAGAGATAGGTCCACTTATTGTCCAGTTTGGAAAGGTCAGTTTCTGAAAAGTAAAAAAAAAAAGTATGTTTTAGGATCTCTTTGTTCCCTTAGCACTTCAATTATTGTATAAAGCCATCTATCTGTTGTACAGCTTGACAAGCAAAAAGTGATCTAAATGTATATTCCTTTGGCGTCATTGTAATGTTTCATTATGTGTTATGCACTGTTGTGCCAGGATAATACAAATATTATTATTATTATTACTGCTATTTTATATTTGTTTTGTCAATGTTAAAAATGAAAAACTTGTTTCCTTTTTTAATTTGAAAGGTACAATCTAAAGTTTCCCTGAAGTATGATTCATGGCACAAGGAAGTCTTGAGCAAATTTGGATCTTTGCTGGGCAATGAGATGACTGAGTTCCATGCCCAAGTGTCTAAAGTAAGTTGTTTGGATATGTTTGTAATAATGGCACAAAAACAGTTGTTGCAAGTGAAACTTAAATTTACTGCAGATTTAAAAGATGCGTGTAATTGTATTTCTTGTAGTCAAGAACTGATCTGGAATCTCAGTCTATTGACACTGCCAACACCTCTGAAGCTGTTGGCCTGATTACACATGTGCAAGCTCTGAAACGCAAAGTCAAATCTTGGGAGAAACAAGTGGAGGTTAGTGGCATGCCCTTCATTCTGTCCTCTACTTAGCTTGTAACACTTTTCTAGTTTACAAAAAAATTCTTCGTCATTATGAAGAGGCACGCACATATATATATATATATATTTTTATTAACAGACTTACAAAGAAGGCCAGCGCATACTTGAGCGTCAAAGATTTCAGTTCCCAACTTCCTGGTTATACATTGACAACATTGAAGGAGAGTGGGGGGCCTTCTCAGACATCATGAAGAGAAAAGATTCTTCCATTCAAACCAGAGTGGCTAGCTTGCAGATGAAAATTGCTTCAGAGGATGCACTGATTGAAAACAAAACTGGAGGTCTACTTCAAGAATGGGAGAAAGAAAAACCTGTAGCTGTAAGTAATTTTTTTATTTTTGTAGTTGCACTCAAGCAATATGCACTACACTAATACCAATAATATTCATCTTTTTTTTTTTTTTTTTAAATTTATTTCACATATAATGGATTATTTTATATAAACTATCAACATATTTGTTATTTTTACTTGGCTTTTTTTTTTTTTTAACTAAATACTTGACACTTATACAAAATATTAGGATACTTGACATTGTTAATTCAAATACAGGGCATTAAAAAAGTGCATGACATATTTGATATTTCACACATTTCAGGGTGAGATGAGACCTGATCAGGCCTTGAAAGCTCTGACAATATTTGAAGGCAAATTTGCAAGACTGAAAGAAGAAAGAGAAAATGTGGCCAAGGCTAAGGAAGCCCTGGAACTTGCTGAACCTGGTCAGTTGCCTGCTTGTAAATAGTTTGAGGGTATCTCTTAGAAAGATATTGAACAATTATATGATCATCTCACCTCTGTATTTTTATAGGTCATGTGAGTCCAAGCCATGAACGCATGCAGGTTGGCCTTGAAGAGCTCCAAGATCTGAAAGGAGTTTGGCAGGAACTGGCCAAGATTTGGGAACAAATTGATGAACTCAAAGAAAAACCATGGCTATCTGTTGCACCTAGAAAAGTAAATATTCATTTAAAAAAAAAGTCCTTTTTTTATAATGAAAATAATTAAAACAAAAAATGTGTTGTAATTTATTTTTTTTTCTTTTTGAAAAAAAAACAAACATTAATTAAATAAGTAATTTTTTCTTTTTTCTAGCTTCGCCAGTCTATTGATGGATTACTGAATGTTTTGAAAGATCTTCCAGCTAGACTAAGAGCTTACTCTTCTTTTGAGTATGTAAAGAGGCAACTACAACAGTATGCCAAGGTAAGCACCACTACATGCTACTCATTCAAGTTTGCCATTACTGTTATCACATTGGCTGTTGCCTAACTCTTTGACTGTTCTGACCAGGTGAATGTCCTGATAGTGGAGCTGAAATCTGAAGCCCTGAAAGAACGTCACTGGAAACAGCTGATGAAGAGGTTGAATGTTAACTGGGTGCTCTCAGAACTCACGCTGGGACACATTTGGGACATTGACTTTGGGAGACATGAAGTGGTCATCAGGGATGTCATCAGTGTGGCGCAGGGAGAAATGGCCTTAGAAGAGTTCTTGAAACAGGTCAGCAGATATTAACATAATGAAAAATAGTAATGCTTGACACATCATCATTTTAATAAAAAAAATTAAAGCTCTTCTGAAATTAATATTAGCAAATGAAATGTTTGAACTATTTGTTTACTTTTCAAAAGTCCAGTTAAAGAAGTTGAAGCCTTGTAAAAATAACCTTTTCACGTATGCCGATGTATTGAAAATAATAAATTTTTCCTAAACTGTAGGTGAGTGAAGTGTGGCGCAGCTATGAGCTGGACATGATCAACTACCAAAACAAATGTCGTCTGATCAGGGGCTGGGATGACCTGTTCACCAAGGTCAAGGAACACATCAACAGTGTCACTGCCATGAAACTCTCACCATACTACAAGGTAGGATAAACATCAAACTCTTTTCATTTGTATTCAGTGTAATAGTTGAATGGAGCAAGTTTTAAACTAGTAAATGTATCATTCTTCTGCACTCTCATAATAAAGTTAGAGGAGTCAGATCACTAGTCCTATAACTAAGTTAAACTTGCGCTGTGGTTAACCAGATCTGTAATGGGGCATTCTGGGGCCAGCATCTCATTTGAGCTTGTCAATAATGTATGCAGCTAAGAAGGTCATCAGCATTCTCTGTGACACCCCTCAATGTTTTGCAATTTTCAGCTTTTATTCTGTTGTGTCCTTAATGAAGACTAAAAACTATTCACTTGTTTGTCATATTTATAAAGTATTACTTATAATGACCTTTTTATAAAAACCTTTTCATAATTTTTATTTTTATAAAAGTCCACTTTGTTGTGCAGTATTTAAAATTTTGTTACTTGAAAGTGATCTCCTATTTCCCCAGCAATTTGAAGAGGATGCTCTGGCCTGGGAAGACAAACTGAACCGTATCAATGCTCTGTTTGATGTCTGGATTGATGTGCAGAGAAGATGGGTGTACCTGGAGGGCATTTTCACTGGCAGTGCTGACATCAAGCATCTACTTCAGGTGGAAACCTCACGTTTCCAGGGGTAAGTGACATCTTTTGTTGTGTACCCTTTACAATTGTTTACGTTTTCATTTTTTTTTTTTGGCACTTATTTCTTTTCTTGCTATTTCAGAGTGAGTACAGAGTTTTTGGGTCTGATGAAGAAAGTAGCCAAGTCTCCTCTTGTCATGGATGTACTCAACATCCCCAATGTCCAGAGACAGCTGGAAAGATTGGCTGATCTACTCAGCAAAATACAGAAAGCACTGGGAGAATATCTGGAGAGAGAAAGAGCTTCTTTCCCAAGGTATCTAGAATGTTTCTTTCCCAAAGTATCTAGAATGTTTCTTTCCCAAAGTATCTAGAATGTTTCTTTCCCAAGGTGTCTAGAATGTTTCTTTCCCAAAGTGTCTAGAATGTTTCTTTCCCAAAGTATCTAGAATGTTTCTTTCCCAAGGTGTCTAGAATGTTTCTTTCCCAAGGTGTCTAGAATGTTTCTTTCCCAAGGTATCTAGAATGTTTCTTTCTCAAGGTATCTAGAATAGAATTTAACTTGCTAACACATCTGGTTAATAAAAAAAACAATTTGCATTGGCCTTTGGATTGTGTGCTGCTATTACTATTTGTGACTTAAATTTTGAAAATATTTTATTATATATAGATATTATTAAATTGCTAACTTTTATGTAAATGTATTCATTGTAAATCTTGTTACATAATATTTGTCAGGATATATAACCAAATGGATTTGTTATTTGCTGGTGTCTGTTCAATCAACTTTGTTGGTCAGAATTTTTTTTCCCATTGAATTCAAAATATTATTCAGTTTTGATCTTTTTTTTTTAACTTTATAGATTCTACTTTGTTGGTGATGAAGATCTACTTGAAATTATTGGTAACAGCAAGAACATCCCACGTCTTCAGAAACACTTCAAAAAAATGTTTGCTGGAGTTGCCTCTATTATACTGAATGAAGATGAGTCTCATGTTGTTGGTCTGACTTCCAAAGAAGGAGAAGAGGTACAATCAACTTTGAATTGAATTTCTTAAGATTTTAAAACAGTGATTAAACAATCTAGACTATTCAGTTAGATTAATAAAAATTGGTTGTTATAAGTTTGTCAAAGTGGTTATTGACATCATTAACAAGGTTGTTTTTATATTTCAATCAATGCGGCTTTTGAGCAAAACATTTTGCATGTTAGAAGTGACAAATAGTAGATTTAATTCTATCTTAAAATACTCAAGAAAAACTTCAACAAATGATTTTTTTTTACATAGTCTTTCAAAATTGACTATAACAAATTGAATTTATCTTTATAAAACTGCGATTTTGTTTGCTCCATCCAAGGTTAAATTTGCTACCCCAGTCTCCATAGCAGCTCACCCCAAGATCAATGAATGGCTGACATTGGTTGAGAAGGAGATGAGAGTTACATTGGCCAAACTTCTAGCATCTGCTGTCCAAGACATGGCTGCTTTTAAAGGAGGAAAAGTGGAACCCTCAAAATACTTGGACTGGGTGGACAAATATCAGGTAGACATTTTTTCAATTCAATTAATTTTTTTTTTTAGGCTTATTTGTATTATAATAAATTATTTAAAAAATGTCATATGAGGAAAAAGAGATTTAAATCAAATTTATTGTTCAAAATTTTTTGTATCAAATGAATTTGAATGTTTGAATATTTCTCCTAGGCCCAGCTAGTGGTGTTAGCTGCTCAGATTTCCTGGTCGGAGAGTGTAGAGCAAGCCTTACAAACAGCCGCCAGTAAAGGAGGAGACATTGCTGCTGTTGTTGAAGTGTTGGGCACTGTAGAGTCCACATTGAATGTCCTGGCAGACTCTGTTCTCTACGAACAGCCTCCAGTCAGACGCAAGAAACTGGAAAGCCTGGTAATACAAGAATTACTATTTTGATAGTCTCGGAGCACGAGTTTGTACTTAAGGCTTGTCTTAAGCTAAATAACTGACTGACCATTGTTCTTATGCTACTGTCAGATCACTGAACTTGTCCACCAACGAGATGTGACCAGAACCATGATCAAAAACAAAGTCAACAATCCCAAGTCCTTTGATTGGCTGGCACAGATGAGGTTCTATTTTGACCCCAAAAATACTGATGTACTCCAACAACTCTCTATACAGGTCAGTGTTAAAGTATTGTCAACTTTCATAAAGACACAAAGAATTTTATTTGTAGTACTAGGACAAGCAATATATTCACTTGTAAAAATTACCTAAATGTATAAAGTTGTAATGTAATTGTTTGTTTTTGTTTTACCTGGAAATAATTCTTCACAGATGGCGAATGCCAAGTTCAATTATGGCTTTGAATATCTGGGAGTTCAAGACAAACTTGTCCAGACTCCACTTACTGACCGTTGCTACCTGACTATGACACAAGCCCTGGAGGCCAGACTTGGAGGATCTCCATTTGGTATGTTTTTATGACTGTTGTAGCCTTGGTCTCTGTCTTGGTACTGTAAACCTGACTAATTGTGTGTTGACATTCTTAATAACATTATCCTCTTGGATTGTATCTAGGTCCTGCTGGTACAGGCAAAACAGAATCAGTGAAAGCTCTTGGCAACCAGCTTGGAAGATTTGTTCTTGTCTTCAACTGTGATGAAACTTTTGATTTCCAGGTAAGTGAGAATTTTGTTGACACATGAATGGGAATGATCTTCTTTTCAATATAAATTCCAATTTTGGGATCATGTTAATTTTTCTTGAAAAGTTCTAAATGAATCTTCTTTTTTTTAAAAATTAATCTCAAATTGATATGATTGTATTCTACAGGCTATGGGTCGTATTTTTGTTGGTTTGTGCCAAGTGGGTGCCTGGGGCTGCTTTGATGAGTTTAACAGATTGGAGGAGCGCATGTTGTCTGCTGTCTCTCAGCAGATCCAAACTATTCAGGAAGCTTTGAAGGAGTTGGCAAGTCCAGATAAGAAGGAAAAAAGTACGAAAAACTTTAAAAAATATTTTTTAAATAATACTTTTTAAACATTTTGGCTCGCATGTTTTCTTTCTAAGCAATGTTTTGTGAAGCATCTATTCTACTGTGACTTTTATCTCCATCTAGCAAGTGGACCCATTCAAGTAGAGCTGATTGGCAAGCAAGTTAGAGTCAACCCAGACATGGCAGTTTTCATCACCATGAATCCAGGTTATGCTGGGCGTTCCAACTTGCCAGATAATCTCAAGAAACTGTTCCGTTCCCTGGCAATGACCACACCTGACAGGCAGCTGATTGCCCAGGTTATGTTGTACTCACAGGGTTTCAGACAAGCAGAAAAACTGGCCAGCAAAATTGTTCCATTTTTCAAGTAGGTCTAATACTTATTGAATAATAATGTACAGATCTGTAATATTAAATTAATTATCTAGAAGTTGTTTACATTAAAACTAGTAATAAATTTAAAGATATTTTGAAATATCTTTGAATATAATCATACAATGGTATAAAAAATACTTTTAAGGAAAGACCTATGAACATAGTTAAAAATACTTCAAATAAACACTAGGAACATAGTTAATATTGCTTAAAAATATTTTTTCTGAAGAATGTAATAACCTAAATAAAACAACTTTTTTTAAAACCTTTGTATATGTTGTACTGTGTTACAGATTGTGTGATGAGCAGCTGTCTCCACAGTCTCATTATGACTTTGGTCTCCGAGCTCTGAAATCTGTGCTGGTCAGTGCTGGTAATGTCAAAAGAGACAGAATTCAGTATGTCAAGCAAGGCATGATAGAAAGAGGAGAAACTGTTGATGAGACGGCAATAGCGGAGAATGTCTCAGAGCAAGAGGTCGGTTTAGTGATATTTTTTTTTATTATGCAAATAAATCAACAGCTGTTTATTACTTATATTCCATATTACTAAAGTTCCCTTTCAGACCTCGCTGTCTATAGGGCAGATGATGTAAAGGTCATCTGTTTATGTGGCCCAATATTAATGAGGGTGATATGTGACCAGCACAATGACCAACTTACTTTTCCCCAACTAATCTCAGGTACCCATCAGAGCTGGGTGGACTTAGAGGCGCCTAAAGATCCCAAAATTTAAAATCCCAGTATTCATCAGGATTGGAACCAGGGACCCCAGCTCAGGAGCCAAGCGTTTTACAGATCAGCCACCACACCTCCATTCCATATATTATAAATCTTTAATTCAAAATCTATTGTTAGATATTTATTTCTCAAGAGTAATTAATACAGATAATAATTTCTTAAACTGTCTTTTTAATGTTTTTTTTTTGTGTAAAGATCTTGATACAAAGTGTCATGGAAACCATGGTCCCCAAACTTGTAGCAGAAGACATCCCACTGCTGCACAGTTTATTGAGTGATGTGTTCCCTGGTGTAGAGTACACTGCGGCTGAGATGACAGCTCTGAGGAACCAAATTAGGAAAGTTTGTGAAGAGATGTACTTGATCTATGGAGAGGGAGACGAGATGGGCTCTATGTGGGTGGAAAAGGTAACGTAAGAAGAGAATTGTTGTTTCTCATGATCTAATTCACAACTAATTTAGAATGGTAATTACAAAGCTTATGTCATAATCTCACTCTGTCTGTCTGGTTAAAAGTCTGTACACACTAGTTCTCCCACATCCATTCTAGGGAATGGTTGAAACCTTGCACAACTATTTATTAACAAAGACAAGACATGAATCAGTAAAAAAATATCCAATTAGTGTACTGGTAATTAATTATTTTGTTTGATACCAACAACAGAAATTAATCTTTCAGTGTTAAAAAATATTATATGACTAAATTTGTAGTGTTTTGTCTCCTTCGATAATTGTTTATGCTATTTCTCCCACATGCTTTGTGTCATCAAGTTGATGCTTAAAACAATTATTTATAACAAAACATGAATCAGTTAACACATTAACCAATTAGTCCATTCATTTTTGGTTATTAATTATTTCTATTGATATTGAATAAGGAAACTAACTTCTACACTATTGAGAGATATAGTTGTAACAGCAGATTTCTTCCTCTTAGATGAGCTTTGGTTTTTAAAATGGATTTTTTTTTTTTTCGCTTGTTTGACTTTAAAAACAATTCTGACTTGAACATGTAACTGTGTCAGGTTCTTCAACTTCATCAAATCACACTTCTCCACCATGGTCTGATGATGGTTGGACCAAGTGGAAGTGGCAAGTCTATGGCATGGCAAGTCTTACTGAAGGCCTTGGAAAGACTGGAAGGAACAGAGGGAGTGGCTCATGTCATTGATCCTAAGGTAGGACAAACCTCTTCTTGTTCTATGTAGTAACATGACATCAGCAAAAATTGACATTATACATAAATAATAGTAACTTGATATATCAGCATTTTTTGTTTGTAGTTTATTCATAGAGAGACTGTTAATATTTAACTTGTCCAATTTTAAAGTTTTTAAAAATTTATTATATATTTTTTTCAATCCTTATTTTTGACTTCCCATCTTGTTCTATTCAGTCCATCTCTAAAGAAGCACTGTATGGTAATATGGATCCTAACACCAGAGAATGGACAGATGGTCTGTTTACACATGTCTTAAGAAAGTAAGCTTATAATGTTTTTTTAAAAGTCCAGTTTGAATTTGTTGGTAGTTAGAATGTCTTTTGAAACCAGTTCTAATGAGATGAACTTCTGTTTATCCACAGGATCATTGACAATGTGAGAGGGGAGCTTGGTAAACGTCAGTGGATCATATTTGATGGTGATGTGGACCCTGAGTGGGTTGAAAACCTCAACTCTGTACTGGATGACAACAAACTGTTAACTCTACCCAATGGTGAACGTCTTGGAATACCACCAAATGTAAATAGCTCAAACTTTTTGGAATAAATCATTCAAACTTAATTCTTCAGTGCCAAAGCTCACACAAAGACATTGTGTCAGAACCATAAATTATGCTTGCAAAATAAGAAACTAAATTTGAGCTTACTTGCAGCTATTTCAGCTATCTTATAAATTAAGGGATTAAAAAGAAAAAAGGTATTCAACCTTTCATTGTTTTCATTCTTTTATTCTATCTTGATAAACATCACAGTGGAAACCTTTGTAAGGGTTATTTATTAAAACTGAATTTTCCCTTAGATACCCTTTTGAACATTGAGAGTGGACATACAAAATGTTCACATTTTAAGTCAGCCATGAATACAACTTTAATTATTACGTTTCTTTAAGCTGGTAATAAGTTGAAATAGTATGTATGGCCGAGAGGCTAAGTACATTGCGCTTGGCTTGGCTACCTATCAAGTGGGCTCGAGGCTCGACACTCAACTCAAGCAGGGTTGTGTTTATGAGTGCCTAAAGGCGACATAAAAAAACTTCTCCCAGATAAGCCCCCTCCCCCACTGGTCCACATATGAGATTGGACCATAGTTCTCAGAGCATACTGTAAGCATGAAATACGTGATATGTAAAAGTTATTAAAAAAAATGATGGTCTTTATGTCATTTATAGGTGAATTAAGTAGAAAGGAATTTGTTTGGGGTATATTTTACATGAGGCACAGCGCTTTGAAAGCATAATGTTCTTCTTAAAGAAAGACAAACCAAATATTTTTTTGTTTTATTGGGACTTGTCAATATTTTGATATTTTTTTTGTCCTTAGGTTCGCATCATGTTTGAAGTGCAAGACTTGAAATATGCCACCCTGGCTACAGTCAGTCGTTGTGGTATGGTCTGGTTCAGTGAAGATGTCCTGTCCACAGAGATGGTCTTTGAGAACTACTTGAGGCAGCTGAGGAATGTTCCACTTGAAGAGAGTGAGGAAGACATGCGTCACAACAGAGGGACCTCGGCTGAGTCTAAGGAAGAAGAAGTCTCTCCAACAGTTCAGGTAAATGTTGCAGACCATTCATCTTGCACAAGATTACAAGGTACCTTTAAGGATGAGTTCATTTTCATACAACCTAGTTATGAACTACATATTCTGCCACTACTGATGCAGACAAAGCTGTTGTCCCCTCTGGGTTTATTTATATTTTCATCTTCTTACCCTATCTTTGACAAGGGCTTTTCTTTTGGGCTTCCAACTGGGTGTCCTGCAGCATTGTGAGAGCTCTTCAGCTTTCTAATTTTTAGGCCATCTGCTGCCACTTGCTTTCATCTATGCCAGTTAGGGAAAAATGGCAGTCGAGTTGATCATTATAGTGCTACTTATAGTTAAGTTAATCCTATAATTAACAGAAACATGCCAACTTCAGAATATATCCTGCAATTAGAACACAAACAGTATTCCTTATGACTAACCTGCTTCTTTAAAAAGAAAATAGAATAATTGAATGTATAAATATAGTTGAATGGATTTCAAACTTGATCTTTATCACTTAAAATTAAGAAAATTTCATTAGCTCATTAGTAAAGATTCTGTTAGAGAATTGATTGTAATATTTTTTTATTGTTGATATGTATGTATGTATCTAATTTGTATCTTTTCAAATGTACTTGATTTGATTCTCTCTAGATTCAAAGAGATGTTGTAAACATCCTGATGCCCCACTTTTCTCTGGGTGGACTGGTCAATCGCTGTTTGGAGCATGCCGAGACTCTGGATCACATCATGGACTTTACAAGACTGCGAGCTTTGACCTCACTGTTTTCTATGCTGAACCAGGGCATCAGAAACATTCTCACATACAACCACACACATGACTTTGCTATGCAGGTAGTTAACACTTTTATTGACTTAGATTAATCAAAGCAGACATAGTGGTTCAGCAAATTGAAAACTTGATTTAGTGTTGCACATTTATTCTGAATACATTTAGAAACATAATGGTTAAGCTATTTGCACAAAAATTGTGTGTTTCCAGCAAGACCAGATGGAGCGCTACATGACCAAATACCTTGTGTACAGTCTGTTGTGGTCCATGTCAGGTGACAGCCGCATCAAAGTAAGGCAAGAACTGGGTGACTTTATCAGAAGTATCACTACCATACCATTGCCACCACAAGCTAATGTGGCCATCATTGACTATGAAGTAAGTTTTTAGTGCTTTGCTTTAGAAGTTTCTTATATTTAATTCTCTGCCTGTCAACTAGAAATATTTCTCCAGTTGTTGACAACTAAAAAAAGATCAAGTTTGGAACAATTCTTTTCTTACAAAATTTCTATTGAATTAATAACTATGGTGGGTGGACACTATCTCAAAAACAGGACTATTGACAGGACTATTGATATGACAGTTACTGTATATCATCAGAAAAAGAACTACCAGCTCATTGGCCACACTGGGAAAACTCTAGTTTGACCGTTATAATTTTTTAAAGTAAAAAGAAAAATGCAAATAAAATTTGGCTAGAGAATGAGAAAATATTAATCTTGATTTGACTAATCTTTGTGTCTTTGGGTATTTAGTTATTAAGAGATCAACATTCACTCTTTATAAAGGAGGTTTAAAAAGTATTTTGATTGTTTTTCTTGCTTTAATTATTCTTTATTCATAGATTTCTAAAAAATCTTAAATTTGAAAATGTAATCAATAATTGTTGAAAACATTGCTTTGTAATGTAATAATAGTGACATAGTACTATTGTACTGGATTAAAACAAAATGTGCTTATAGTTTTATAGTCATTTGTTGACTTAGTAATTGAGTTTCTTCTTTAAAAAAAAGATTATTATGATAGTATAAATTAACTAATCTATTGTGACTATTCTATTAGGTGTCTACCTCAGGAGAATGGGTAGCTTGGCAATCCAAAGTCCCTCAAGTGGAAGTAGAGACCCACAAAGTGGCTGCCCCAGATGTGGTCATCCCAACCATTGATACTGTCCGCCATGAGAGCCTGCTGTACACCTGGCTGGCTGAGCACAAACCTCTGGTTCTGTGTGGCCCACCTGGCTCTGGCAAGACTATGACTTTGTTCAGTGCTCTGAGAGCATTGCCTGACATGGAGGTAATTGTAGAGTCTTCAGTAGTGTCTGGCTTAATATGTATTATGTACTGGTTGAATTTTAATTTTTGATGGCCACTATATATGATAATATTGATATGGTCTGGAGACTTTAGATAGAAGAATTAACTATTAGTTATAAAGAGGGGCAAGACAGAAGAAGTCGGTAGTAGTTATTATTGTAATCTTTGTAAAAAATGTTAATATGGAACAATTATTAGGTATTTATTGATTTTTTTTTCTCAACCCCCCCCTTTTTTTTTTCCAAAAAAAAAACAACAAAAAAACCAACCTCAGACCTGATGTAACAAAAAAAATATATATATAATTTTAGATTTTTTTTTCTCCATTTGATAAAATGCTTTTAGTAAACTTGTTATAATCAATATCAAATTCATCTGAATTCTGTAATATATTGTTGGTTAGGACCACATCATTAGCATGATGCATGTTCGTTGTTAAAACTTGAGTGTCTAGTCTGAATAATTGAAATTGCTTTTGACCTGAAGTGCTTTACTAACATGTTGATTCCTGTCTTTTGTAGGTGGTAGGCTTGAACTTTTCCAGTGCAACCACCCCTGAGCTTCTCCTGAAAACATTTGATCACTATTGTGAGTTCCGCAGGACACCCAACGGGCTTGTCCTCTCTCCAATACAGCTCAACAAGTGGCTGGTTTTGTTCTGTGATGAGATCAATCTGCCAGACATGGATAAATATGGTCAGTGGTGTTACCCTTGGAGAAGTTTAACTCTAGTCTTAGTGTCACCTTAATGAGTGAACTTCAATTATCAATGTCAATTTCTTTACTAGGCACCCAGCGTGTCATCTCATTCTTGCGCCAGATGGTCCAGCATGGTGGATTTTACCGCACTTCAGATCAAGCCTGGGTTAAATTTGAGAGGATCCAGTTTGTGGGAGCATGTAACCCCCCCACTGATCCAGGCAGAAAACCTTTGTCCTACAGGTGAATGATTAGTTCTGTCTGAACATCTTACACTGTACAATATGTTCAACAACTGGGAAAAAAATCAACTGACTTGTGAAAATTTGTCTTCTAGATTTTTGCGCCATGTCCCAGTGGTGTATGTGGACTACCCTGGTGAGCTGTCTCTGAAACAGATCTATGGCACATTCAACAGAGCTATGTTACGTCTGGTACCCAGCCTGAAGCCATATGCAGACCCTCTGACCAATGCTATGGTGGAGTTCTACATCATGTCTCAAGTAAGCTCAGGCGTTTTCATTTCAATAGCACAAGATTTTTTGTCTGATTCAATCTATTCAAAATGGTTTTAGCTGTACAACTGTTTAAAGTTTTGATTTTATCATATAAATTTATTTTTTTCTAATGCCATTATTATTTAATATAAAAATAGACTATTTGAAAAAAATGTTTAAAATCCTTCAGTGTTTAATTGCTAATTTTTTGTCATTGTTTTTCATTTCTAAAATAATCCGCACTTTTATTTACTTTATTTCCATAGGAACGTTTCACTCAGGATATGCAGCCTCATTACATTTACAGCCCTCGTGAAATGACTCGTTGGGTAAGAGGCATCTGTGAAGCTTTGAGACCACTTGAAAGTCTCAGTCTAGAAGGCCTTGTTCGCATTTGGGCTCATGAAGCATTGAGACTCTTCCAAGACAGGTAAGGTCTAGTTACATTATAAACTTTTTGTGTTTTTTTGTCTTGTCACTGATGCTTGATTGATTCTATGAGGATTGTTATTTCAGATTGATTGAAGATGATGAGAGACAATGGACTGATGAGAATGTGGATGCCATTGCATTGAAACATTTCCCCAACATTAATAGACAGGAAGCTCTAGCCAGACCCATTCTGTACAGTAAATGGTTATCTAAAGACTACATGCCAGTAGACAGAGAGGAACTCAGAGAGCACACTAAAGCAAGACTTAAAGTAAGCCTTTACTATATTGTGTTGGCATATTTATTTTATTATCACAATTTATATATTGTTTTGTAACATTTCATTATCTTTTTCGTTTGTCACATTTATTTCATTATATCACAATTTAAATATTGATTTGGAACATTTCATTATCTCACATTTCTGTTTTTAGGTTTTCTATGAAGAAGAACTGGATGTCCCACTGGTCCTATTTGATGAAGTCTTGGACCATGTCCTGAGAATTGACAGAATTTTCAGACAGCCTCAGGGCCACCTGTTGCTTATTGGTGTGAGTGGTTCTGGGAAGACAACATTGTCTCGGTTTGTAGCCTGGATGAATGCTCTAAGTGTGGTGCAGATCAAAGTACACAACAAATACTCAGCTAATGACTTTGATGAAGACTTGCGTTCTGTCTTGAGGAGAGCTGGCTGTAAGGTAAGGACATTTAAAACTCTATTGATTTTAAACATTTCTTTTTTTTCTGTGTGCTATGAAAATTCTCCCTATCTTTGTCATTGGTTAGTTTTGCTTTTAACTTCCTTTAATTTTGTCCTTAACTGTTAAGTGTGAATTTGAGACAGCAGATAGAGTTAGATAAAATTACTCTTGCAATAAATGTACATTGACATTTAATTGTATCACTTGTTTCAAAAAGGAATTCTAAAAACTTGTCAGTTACAAAACATTATTTTAATATCATTATATGATAGAATAATATAGGAAGTATTACAAGTATGTTTTAATATTGTTTCATCAGAGTGAGAAGATTTGCTTCATCATGGATGAGTCTAATGTGCTGGACTCTAGTTTCCTGGAAAGAATGAACACACTGCTAGCCAACGGTGAGGTCCCAGGTCTGTTTGAAGGTGACGAGTACACTACCTTGATGACCCAGTGTAAAGAAGGGGCTATCAGAGAGGGTCTGATGTTAGACTCTGCCGAGGAGCTGTACAAGTGGTTTACTTCTCAGGTAAGATCTCTCCAGTGATTATTCCATTCCAATGATTATTGTAAGTTTGTCAGCACTGTCAAATATTGTAGATAATACAATGAGAATATTTTCAACATCTTGTCCAGGTCATAAGAAATCTTCATGTTGTATTCACAATGAATCCATCATCAGAGGGACTTAAAGACAGAGCTGCCACATCCCCTGCACTTTTCAACAGGTAGGAAACTGTCAATAGAAGCTATGCTTGGAATAAGCAACAGAAGAGAGCCTTCAGACTTTGTTTTGTTTTGTTATGTTTTGAGACTTTGTTTAGATCAGTCCACCAAGACTTTTCTTAAAGTTATTAGATTGTACTTTTGTCTACAGATGTGTTCTCAATTGGTTTGGAGACTGGTCCAATGGTGCTTTGTTCCAAGTTGGTAAAGAATTTACCTCCAAGATGGATTTAGAGAAAGGAGCTGTAAGTTCAAGCATCTTTCTTTCTCTATGTACAAAAAGTTACAAATTGTTTTTTTTTACTGTTGTTTTTTAAACAATTCAAGAGGGAAAAAAAAGTGTCTTGTATTGTTTTGCCCAACTTGCTATTGCTGTGATGTAACAGTTATCTACCATATTATTGAGTGCATAATTTGTGTGTTTAAACTTCTAAATGCTGTTGATTTGTATTCTCAGTACTCTGCACCAGATATGTTTCCATCTGCTTATGAGAAATTAAATCCCAGCCCGTCTCATAGAGAGGCAGTTATTGACAGCTTTGTGTATGTCCATCAATCACTGCACCAAGCTAACAGTAAAGTAGCCAGAAGAAGTGGACGTGTCATGGCCATCACACCAAGACATTATTTGGACTTTATCAACCATTTTGTAAGTTGAATGACTTATATTTTTATTTAAAAAGAACAAGGGTTATTAGATTGAATTTGATATTACATTATAATTTATCACTGGTTTGTTAGATTGAAATTAATATTACATTATACTTACTTTATCACTGGGTTGCTAGATTGAAATTAATATTACATTATAATTTATCACTGGGTTGTAGATTAAACTTAACATTACATAATACTTTATCACTGGGTTGTTAGGCCAAGCTGTACAATGAGAAGCGCTCTGACCTTGAAGAACAGCAGCTTCACTTGAATGTTGGTCTCCAAAAGATTCATGAGACAGTGGAACAAGTGGAAGAGCTGCAGAAATCTTTGTCCATCAAAAGAATTGAACTGGAAGAAAAGAACAATGCTGCCAATGCCAAGCTGAAACAGATGGTTTGTACTTTCACTACTCTAGGGACATCAACAACATTTTGTTATGCTCATGAAGTCTTAGGACAACCACTCTGTATTCATTTGTCAAAGCTAAAATCTATCTTAAGTTCTTAAATCCATACAAGCTTAATATGGCTGATATGCAGGGTGCATTCAAAGATGGACTCTTATCAATTTATGTTTTAATAAATGTTTGTACTGAAAAGATTCTTCTGGACTTTCCTAGAAACTCAAGTGGTTATAACTTTTAATGTTTTATAGTTGAACTTATAAAAATACCCAAAACTATTGCATTAGAACTGACTGCAGATAAGGATGCTTATTGGGAAGATATAATTAAAAAGTGACATTTAAAAAATTGTCTTTTTAAAAAAAAAAAAATAAATTTTTTAAAGAAAAAAAGTAGAAAAAATTTTTCATTAATTGATTGTTTCAAAGGGTAATCTTCCACTATTGATGAGGAATTTCAAAACTGGAATTGGGAGCTAATGGGTTAATGTTGCTGTGATGTGTTTGTGTGTTTGTGTGTCCAGGTGAAAGACCAGCAAGAAGCAGAACGTAAGAAAGTGACAAGTCAAGAGATCCAGCAAGCATTGAAAGACCAGACTAAGATCATCTCCGAGAAGCAAAGTAGTGTCAGAGCAGATCTGGAACAAGTAGAGCCAGCTGTCATTGAAGCTCAGAATGGTAATGTATTGCATCATCTTCTCATGACATTCAAGTCAATTATTAAATTAAATTTGAGATTGAGTCTTAATTTCAAATCTTGAGATTGTTTCTACATCTATTCAAACATGAATTTGATTCCATAATATTATCATCACCTAGAACAATGTCATTGGTCTATCTTTCATGAAAACATCCAATGGAAAAAACAAACAAACTGTATTACTTAATTCCTTCCTACTTTGAACACAAAATCCTAAAACCTGTATCAATAATTTGAAAAACATAATTAAATGAAGAAATATAATAAGACCAAATAGTCTGGCACCAAAACGTACTGATTAGTAGTCCCCTCTGCTCATCATGACACCATAGTCTCATACTTCATGACTTGGTGTATTTATCTCATTGGCTATATGTGTATGCTTATTTTTTGTTCTTCACAAATGTATAATGATTCAAGTCAAAAACATTTTAAGGTATAAAATCTTATAATACACAGAATTTGTTATTTACGTTTTCCCTTCCATTTGATTTGTAAACTGTTTCCACACTCTTATTTTACATACACTATATATTATACATACACAATATGTTATACATATGTAATATTTCATCTTTTATTTAATCATTGCATAATGGTCACAGACATGTCTCAAGCACAAAATATAAAAAAAATAGAATGTAATCTGCAACTTAAGATAGTCCTTAACTTTAAACCTTTTTTGCTCAAGTTGACTCTGTATCCTCATCTCCCAAGTTTAGTCCATACCGGAGGACTTCCTTTAGCCAAAAAAAAAAAAAAAAAAGTAACCTTTGACCCCCCCCCTTTCTCCCCAATATTTTTTTTCTGCTGCTTTTTTTTTTACAAACAAATTGCTTGTTAATGTTTTTGTAACAGCAACATTGGAAAGTCAAACAAATGTTCCATATGCTTTTTATTCTAGCTGTTTATTTGATATAATATCATTTCAAATTCCATCGCATGCTACATAGATCTTTGGTGTAGGTTTTCAAAGTTGTTGCATGCCTTATAAATTGTTTTATTTCTACAGTAACTGTTTTCTTGTCAATGTTTGTCGAATTATCATCAACTACTTGACTTTTTTTTTCTATCCACAAAACATTTAACAAACAAAAGAAAAAATGAAATCTTTAAAGATTTAAAAAAATAATTTTTTTTTTTTTTTGTCAATGCCTTGCTTTTTGTTGAGATATTTTTTTTTTATTTCTCATGGATTGATCAAATGGAATCTTAAATACAGTAGTTTGTTTTATAATATGAATTGAAAACAGAAAATCTAAGTTGAAAATCACTTTACTTTTTTTAATTATGTAATTGGACATGAAGAAAAAAAAAATAAAGGCGTAACTTTATTATGCTGTTAAGCAATTGAAATCCATGAGTTAATATCCCCCCCACACCCAATTCCTTTTTATTTCAACTGTTTTGTGTGCTTTGTTGGTGCTAGCTGTAAAGTCCATCAAGAAACAACATTTGGTGGAAGTCAGGACTCTGAACAACCCTCCCGCTGCTGTGAAGCTGGCAGTGGAGTCGATCTGCGTTTTGCTAGGGGAGTCTGACCTGGACTGGAAAGCCCTCAGGGGGATCATCATGAGGGAAAACTTTATCTCCACCATAGTCAATTTCAAGACGGATGATATCACGTAAGTTTGAGGCAAGGCAGGAAGCAATGTGATGGTTGCCCACTTTTTCCCAAGGTTTGATATTAAATGTGATCATAATGGTTGGATTACTTTTCCATGTCGGGGTAAGTACAATTGGTTGGCAAGCTTTCTGTGGAGACTGTAATGGCTTGGGGCAAGTCGAGTCGATGGAGCATGTTTTGTGCTGTGGCATGAATAGAATATTGTCTTGTGCATGTCTTGAAGCGCACACACACATACATGTTATTTTGTCTGACCCTTTGAGTTGACCTCATTCATTTTCATTACTACCCGAGTTCCTTCAAGTTCCTTCCCTTCCCTATCATTTTTTTTCACAATTCTTTTTTTTTAAATCAACAACTTGTTTTAAAGTTACCAGAATAATTGTGTACACAACACAGCTTCATCTCATCTGGATACATTGCCTTCATTTTGTTGTGACACTGTTTTGGTTCATTCCCTACTCTCTCTCTCTCGTCCCTTCAACTCTCTCCACAAACTGCAGCTGTTAAGGGCATCAAGAAGAAGGACTTGGTTGAGATTAGGTCTATGGGCAATCCACCTCCTGTGGTCAAACTAGCACTTGAGGCTATTTGCTTGCTACTGGGGGAGAATGCTACCGACTGGAAGGTCATTCGACAGGTCATCATCAAGGACAGTTTCATCACATCTATTGTAAACATGAAGACTGATGATATTTCGTAAGTTTTCTTCTTTTTTTTTCCCCCTGCGTCACTTTTATTAGGTAAATATATTTAAATTTTACGTTTTACTGAAATAACATAAATACATTTTAATACCAAGGGTCTTGTGAATATTACACTTCAGCATTTGGGAACATAGATTGTAATGCACCTGTGGCCCATTATTTAAGTATTTGAATCTTTTTTTTTTTCTTTTTTTTTTTATTATTCAAAGATGAAAAAATAAAAATATTGGATATTTTAAAAACCTAGCTCATTTTAAAGATTGTTGCTACTACTTAGAAGTAGATAAAAAAAATGTCAGCCTCTGTATTATGTTGAATTTATTTAAGTTTAACTTGGTTTGGTTTTTATTCAAACTAAAGTTCAATGCATTCGATGCTATGGAATTATCTAGGATGTTATCATTTGCTGACATCTTTTTAGAAAAAGGAATTTTTTTTTATTGGTTGAAATCATTACAGCTCCAAAATTATTGGGTGGCACAATAATTTGTGTATTACATAGTATTCTGCTAGCATTTAATCGTTCACAACTTTTTTTGCGCATCCTTCAAAGTTATAGCAATGTGGGACATATCCTTTACAAGGATTCAGGTGAAAGCTTCTCTTCAAAAAGGGATAATTTTGAATGAGAAATTTCTTACAGCGATGCACACTTTTTGTAGATTATATTTGGGTTGTCAGGCAGACATTTGTATACTTACAATTTGTTCCAACTGTTCTACTAGAGAATGTGGATGTGACAAAATGTTATTATTGAGAATGTGGATGTGACAAAATGTTATTGTTGAGAATGTGGATGT
>JADKLZ010000104.1:32345996-32358166 GCA_021533235.1 Biomphalaria straminea | reverse complement strand
AGTGTTCCGTTAATTACTCAGAATGTGCAAAGTGTTCCGTTAATTACATACTACCGAAAGACTTCCGATCCATCGCCCGTCTCATAAATAATGAACTCACACCACTACGAACTGAAAAAAGAATGGAAAACTCCGACAACGACAACGCTTCGTCCCAAGGGAGACTACAAGTATATACAAATCACCCATCAATTGACTCACAAACAGTGAACATAAATGATATTCTCAACATTAAAAACCAGAAATAGACCTAAAAACTATCCAAGGATATCTTTATGCTTGGCATCCTGCACAGGACTATGTTACTAATTTGACAATTATTACATTTTATTTTATTTCTTTTTTTTTAAGCTTCTTAATGTTACACAACTAAATTAGATAGCAATATGAACTTTAAAATAGAAAATGCAAGATAACATATATGTACTAAGGACCAAATTTGTAACAAACATTTGTAGATATGTAAAGTCAAAAAATCGAATCCCTGTTGCAATCATTAGTAATATAATAATTACGGGAAGTCTTATTGCTTTCCCGTTGAAGTATAGAAATCGCTAAACAATAGTTGGATAGTAATTACCAGATTTAAAACAAAACATTTGTACATTAAAATTTTTTTTAAATTAAAAAAACCTATCCCCTTTTGAGATCATACTAGTGGAGATATAATTTACGGGGGCTGTCTTGCTTTCCCTTCTTCACCACATGTAGGGATCATTTCAGGAGGTTTTATTATCTTATCTTCTTATCTTATACAATACAGACGTTACTTCAAAAAAAGAAGATGATTACGTCCTACGCGTCATGCATTTAGTCATGCATATTAACCAATGACATAAATTCTGCCAAGTCACTGGTTTTCCTGGCTAGCTCAGGCAATCCATTCCATGCTCTAATAGCGCTAGGGGAGAAGGAGCTTTTGTACAAATTTGTCCTAGCATATGGGACGAGGAATGTGTCTTTTTCTTTGTGTCTTTCTGAGTATTTTATTAAATTGTGTTTTTGAATTTGAAGATTATGGTTCAGTGTTTTATGTATAATTGCTACTTTACTTTTGAGTCTTCTGTCCTGAAGGCTTTCTAAATTTAGTGATTTTACCAAAGGTGTTACTCCAGTCAAATGTGAATATTGATTTGTTATGAATCTCACTGCTCTATTTTGTGTCTGTTCTAGTTTCTTAATGTTTTCTTGAGTTGAGGGGTCCCAAACAGAGGATGCATATTCTACTATAGGCCTAACCAAGGTTAAATAACATTTTAGTTTTATGTTCTTATTTGATTTATAGAAATTTCGTTTAATAAACCCTAATGCTTTGTTTGATTTTTTTTTATTGTTTCATCAATATGGGGATTCAATGACAGTTTTTCATTTATTATAACACTCCTCTATCAGACATGTTTGTTACCAAGGGAAACAATAAACAATTGTCAAAATAGAGAAAGGAAAAGGAAAAAAAAATTCTTATTCGTACATATACTCAAAAGTTGGATATAGATCTTTAAAATGTTTCTTGCTCATGTTTCATAAATATTCGTGTATATTGCCATTTATTTTTTTTATGTATATTTATTGGAAACAGTGGCGTCACCAAATTTTGTTTTTGTATTTGAAGATTATGGTTCAGTGTCTTGTGTATAATTACTACTTTACTTATTAGTCTTCTATCCTGAAGGCTTTCTAAATTAAGTGATTTATTATTAAAGTAGTTACTCTATTCAAATGTGAATATTCACTCGCTATGAATCTCACTCCTCTCTTTTGTGTCTGTTCCAGTTTCTTAATGTTTTCTTGAGATGGATTCAAGGACCAAAAAAAAAAAACAACAACCAAAAAAAACACAACAGAAAATTGAAAGATCTACGTAAAATTGTTTTTTGCAATGTAGATTCTTATTATTTTTAATCAAATAAAAGTACTTTAATTGCTACAGAAACGGCAAATTTAACACATAAAACGGTTAGGGCAGCCAACTCCCGATGATGGTGTTGGATCAAACCCAACCGGAAGTCCAATGCCCGATACATTGCCCTTCAACGCAAAGAAACCGACTCTTATAGGTACATGGAATGTAAGAACCCTGAACCAATGCGGTAAACTGGCCCAACTTTTAAGAGAGTTTGACTTCTAGCGGCTGGACATCCTTGAGATCTGCGAGATGCGGTGGACATCAAGTGGACAAATTATCCATGACGGCAAGATCATAATTCAGGACACGCTAAGGAACACATTGGTAGTGTAGGAATCATCACGTCTAAAATAGTAGCCTCAGCGCTAATTGCTTGGAAGCCAGTCAGTGATGGCATCATTACAGCTAGACTCCTAACAAACCAAATCAAAATCACTACCATCCTAGTGTATGCCCCTATAGAGGATGCAGAAGATACCATTAAAAATAATTTCTATAACCAACTTCAAACCACACTTGATGAAACACCCATTCACGACCTAACTCTACTGATGGGAGACTTCAACGCCAAAATCAGTCCTAACCGAATTGGCTTTGAATACGTAATGGGACCATATGGCTCTGCAGAAGACATCAGTGATAATGGTGAGCGCTTTATTTCTCTTTGCGCATCCAACAGCCTTTCAATTGGAAACACATAGGCTATTATAAGCACAAACAAATGCATATGAACCTTAAGACTTTAAAAATTCAGTTTCGGCCAGTTTCAACTCGCCTTAATTAAACTTTTTTTTTTAAGAACCTGCGCTCTTTTTCGTAGGGAGAAGATTGCGTTGTAGAGGCCAGGAGAATCATGGAACTATACTAATGGAACTACGACTCCGAGGTTTTTTACAAAGCCGTATAGAAAACAGGTTCATTGCGCATGTCTCGCGCATCCTGCAATGCCTAAAAAATAAAATGATTGAAATAAAGAAGGATCTTACGCCTCGAACGCGCGCAATTTACCCGTGTTGCTTAGAAAATGTTTTTTGGCTTTTTATAAACAGATCGATAAAAACTTTATCCATTTTCAGACAATCTGTTATAGTAAATATAATTTATTAGAGTAAGAGATTATCACAAAATTATTTTATTTTTAATCACCCCTGGCGTCAAATTCACTCTAAAGTCGATGCTTCTGTTTTGAAGTTGCCGTTCGTTTAGTAATTTTCATGTTAGGTATTTTCTACTAGATCTGGGTAATTTTTTTATGCGCTACTGATGCATGTGGGCCAACTTACAGGCCTATAGCCTACATTTTAAAAAAAATCCATAAGAATGTAATTTCTATCTCTTATTAGTTAAATTCATATTTGCATAAAAACAGTCAACAGTAATACAAAAAACCGTAGGCCTTCATATAGGTCTAATGCAAGCAAAGTTAATAAACGTGCGATCGATAGAAAGGACCACTTTTATTAAAAAGTATAATTTTTTTGAACTATAATCTATATACCTATAGTATTAAGAGATTTTTCTTAAAAATCTAAATTATGAAGAAAAAAAAAACAGTAAGCCTATTAGGTCTATTGATAGTAGACTTATTCAGAGACGGTAGGCCTATATTTAGAGAGTTAGACCTAGATCTATATATCTAATGATGCTATTATATATTTAGCAATGTTTATAAAAGTCGAGCTCAACAATCTATATCATTACGATATTAGAGACATTTTAATTATAGACAATATTTAAAAATAATTTAATGAAATCAACCTAATTAATGTACAGATAGCCTATCAAATCTAGTATGCTTGTTTGCAGAAGATATTTGTGAGCCTGGAATAGATCTAATATAGGATGCTAAAAACCATGTCAATAAAATAATATTTATCTGGGTATATTTAAAAATAGAAATATAGATCTAGACATTTTCCATAACGGAAATAGATCTACAGTGTTTACAAACGAAGTAAAATGCCGTAATCTAAAGTAATACTAGATCTAGCGCTATATCTAGAAAACACAATCTATTTCTAGTGAAAACATAGTGCTTGTCTATACGTTTTTGTGATCTAAATCTATTATCGGTTTCATTATTACTACGTTTATATATTACGACAGTGTAGAAAAGGCATCTAGATTGATTGTAAACACCGTAGATCAATATTCGATAACGAAAATGCCTAAATCTATATTCTAGTTTTAAATATACCCAGATTGCCAGATTTTTTTGCAGTAGTATTTACAACTAGCGGTTTTACCCGGCTTTTTCGGGTTTTGAATTATGAATTTGTTTTCTTATATTCGTGGCAAGTTTCTTCAAGATTTTTTCAGAATCTTTTTTTTTATTTTTGTTATACATATTTTAATTCATCGTACTAGATCTAGAAAATACTTGGGCAAAGAGTGTGTGTGCTTATGTACTTTTAAATATAGCCTAATTAATTAACATAATAGATTATACCGATATACGTAGATCTACTTCTCTACTTGAAATATTCCTTAATAGTTGCAATAACATAATTTTTAAAAAAATGGACCTGTTATAGTAATATAAAAGTTTTTTTCTTAACACAATCTTAAATAAAGACTTAAATAAAGACTTACTACTACAGTGATCTGTAGTTCTAAAAAAAAAATTGAAACGCCCGTTTGAGAACAAATGAACAAATGGATAGTTTATATTTTGTACGTTCACTTCTAAAACTAAAAAAGTTATCTTTTTGAAGATTAGAGTGAGTATATAAAGCCTTGGTCAATCAAAAAGATGCGAACGATGTGACATTAAACTTTTACGTTATTTTGGAGCCTGGAGTTGTCAAGTTCTTTCAGTTGGTGGTGTATGGTGCAGTTTGCAGAGAGCCTGGATAGTGAGATTCGTAACAATACGTCTTTTATATTATTTTTTTTTTTTTGGGGGGGGGGGCCTTCATGCTTATTTGATTTGTATCTCCGTGCTGCTCAAGTAAGCTGCGGGCGGGATTATGAATGGAGCTATCGATGTCAAGCGGACCATTTGGGCTACATGTAATATTGTGTCTACAGAGTTTAGTAATTTTTTTTTTATATTATTTTTAGGATCTTCACTTTATGGTAGTACTACTTAACATATTTTAGGTTTACCGCTAGTATCTAAGGAGTATTTATCATAAGTTTCATCAAGATTGGTTAACTTGTTTTTTATTTCTAACAAAGACATACATACATAGTTACATACATACTTCTTACATTCAATTATATATATATATATATCTTAATGGGACGAACCTTGCTCTAGATCTTATGCCATTGTAATTTTCATTCACGTTTAAAAACCTACCTTTTTTAAAATTAGAAAAAATAAACTTACACATACTCATATACTTATAACTTATAAACTTATAAGCCTACATGGATCTTGTTGTCATTATAGATCTAGAATCTATATCTGCATTACAAATTTAAGAAATAGATCTAAAATTTCAATCAAGACGTACAATAATTTAAAATATACTTGAGATGTAAAATCTAAGCTTTAGCCTCTTATATAAGAGACACTTTACGACTATATATCTACTCTATATTATTTTATAAATATAATCTAAATCTAGATAATAATCTAATATCTACATTAAGGCTAAATCTACTAGTTAGGCCTACTAGATATCGTGTAGATTTAGATGTAAATCTGATCTAGTATAGATTTAAATATATAGATAGATCTAGATCAAGATTTAAATCAAGACTACAACTTGAATCTACATCTAGACCTACAAGATCAAATAGGCAGTAAATCTGGATCTATATTCTATTTTAAAAATAATGACGATTTTTTTTTGTCGGAATTGGGACTTTGTGGGACACAATAAAAGAGCCAATGAGGAATGCCGTAACATGTGTGTGTTTTTTTTTTATGTTTTAGCGGGACGGTTCCGCTTAATGCGGAACGGTATGCTCATTTGCAAGTAGCATATGAAACTGCACCATACCTAGTAGAAAAAACCCAACATTGGAATCCCTGAGAACATATAATTTTGAGTAGGATGATACAAAATAAATTAATTTTGTGATTATCTCTTACTTTAATAAAATATATCTATTATAATAAATTGTCGGAAAATGGATAAAGTTTTTTATAATCTGTTTATAAAAAGCCAAAAAACATTTTCTAATCAACACGGGTAAATCGCGCGCGTTCGATGCCCTAAAATCCTTCTTTGTCTCTGTATTTTTTTTTAAACATTGTACAGGATGCGCAGACAGGATGCGCAAAGACCTGTTTCGAAGTCGTAGTTCCATTAGTATAGTTCCATGGGAGAATGCAGTTTAGAATGCAGGCAGATTTCTCTGAGACACTAACAGTTTCAGTTACATTAAACAAAAAAAAAATTAATATACATTAGTTTTGAGAATGTGATCAAGAAAATAAAATCAAAAACTAAAAAAAAAAGAAACAATTAATATTTTATTATTAAATGAAATAAGAACCCCCCCCCCCAAAAAAAAAAAAATACTGCCAAGAGACGACTGTCTCACGTGTGCAGCTTTAGGCTAAATTAAAATCATTGACACATTTTTTTAAATTGATGTCTTTATTCTAAGATCTACATCTCAACGAGCTTCAATGGTTGAGGATCAGGATTTAGATCTATATGCTTCTTATCTTATTTTTTTACAGACGTAATTTTTTTAAAAAGTTATCCCTATTTATCTGGTTTAAACAATTATTTTTTTTATTGTCGTTACAAAGGCCTATTAACACAATTGTTGTTGATGCCATCCTTAGCACATGGAACTAGATCTATAGCTTCATGATTAGCATATGTTTTTTTTTTATTTAAAAAATTATATGAAACAACAACATTGCGAAAGCCACTATCAGTAAGTGAAAGATTTCTTTCTTCTAGAGTACTCTAATTTTAATACGATGGGTGTTCTCGGGGTTGGAACTATATAAACAAGCGTGTTAACGGCCCAAAGAGCACACAACACGACCAGGGAAGAAAGCAAGAATTAAATGGTGTTTGATGTTTTAACCTGGCCCAGGAGTGTTGATGATACGAGACAAAAATGTCGTGCACATCTTAAATGTCACCTGGCTGAAAGGAAATCTGAGCAAAATGAAGAAATTTAATTATAAAGATAATTACCAGGTCCGTTGATGATAGAGTCAATAATTTATCTAATCAACACATTTAATCAAGCGGAGCTCACTTTATTCCGAAGGGGAGAGAATGTGGGAAAAACATTTATTAAAATAAATAAAAGATATCGATATATTTATATATCATTTTGATATACAATTAAGACAAATCTCCCCTCTCCCCCCATTTCTGTTTCCGTGTATGATAAATGACAGTAATAGACTCGCCCAGACTGCTAGACGGATCAGTCCATTCATCTTGTGATAATTGGCAGGTAAGTTGATCTCTGAGAAGAGAGAACTCTTCACGATTTGAAAATTAGATTAGTTTTTACTGCCTACAATTATTTGAGGCGAGGAAGACGTCTGCAAGCAAACGATACGGGGCATGGGGAGAGGGGGGCGTAGTTAATCTATAAGGGCTGATGAAGAGAAAGGAGAGGGGAGCCGGGGGGGGGGGGGGAGCTAATCTATTGGAAGATGAATGTTATGATGTACAATTATGACTGAGATGAGGATTCTCATCATGTGAAAGCTAAAACGAGACGGCCATGGGCAGATAACTGGTTTATTTTTTGTTTAGAAAAATAATTTATGTTTGGCATGCTTTGAATGTCTTTAGATTTGTCTAGAGCGAGGAAAAACACAATTTACGACAATCTATCACGATTTGGTTTTTGTTAACACTTTACACTAACAGGCCTCACGAGGATACCAGATATCGATAGTCCAAAGCAAAGTTTGCATCCGATTTCAATATTGGTAAGAGCTGACAAAACATTGGACCGTACAGATCTCATTTGCAATTGCTTCGTAGAATTGGGCATTGTACATTATACATATAATAATATAGGCTTGCACGTACCCATCGTTTATTGTCGTTAGGGGCAGACTTGCTATATGGGCATTCGGGCAAACGCACGGTGGGCCGGTACCCAAATGGGCCGGTAGGACCACAGTAGTCTTATCATCTTTTTTTTTTTTTTTTTGAAGTCACATCTGTATTTTATAAGATATGGACGTCATGCATAGATGACACTAAGGCTCGTATTAAATTTTTAAAGGTCTTAAAGTATTCCCTTACTAAAGGGGCTCTCTAAGTGGCGTATTAAAAAAAATAATTTTTACAACTCTACTAATGACTACTAGGAGAGTACTAGGACCTACTAATGACTACTAGGGCCTACTAATGACTACTAGGGCCTACTAATTTAATCTAACACATTTTCCGAAATAATATAGTAACCCACATCGGTAGATAGTGCTACTGGATTTAATTAATAGGCTCTATGCTTTTAGGGCCTATACATTCTTAGTGATTAAAAAGCAACAAAAAGCCTATGTTCCTTTAAGGATACATTGTTCACAGGATTCATGTGTGCAGTATCAATAAATAATCAAATTTATTATAACGATTTTGAGGACAAGTGGACCTCGAATAGGACGTCCATTATATTTATATATTTATATTCTGTGGCAGTTTACGTCTCGAGAGACGATTTTTTCCCCTTGCAAGCTCTTGTGTGACTAAAGAGGCCGATCCTTGATACACAGCTGCGATCGCAGGTTGGGCATATGTAGTCACCAGGCGCCGTTGCATTTTCACCCTTCTTTCTGCTTCTGTTGTGTATGGCATCTGCAATCAAAGACTCCTCCTTTATGCTCTTTCTCCACGTGGATCTATCCAGTGCCACCTCTTCCCAGTAGCTGGTGTCGATCTTAAAGAGCTTCATGTCCCGTTTGCATACATCTGTATAACGTAAGAGTGGGCGACCAGCGGCTCTTCTGCCTTCTATTAGATCGCCATACAGAATATCCTGTGGGAGTAGCACTTCCTCATTGGTTATCTTATCTTGCCACCTTATTTTAAAGATCCGCCTTAGGCAACGGAGGTGGAAAACATTCAGATTTTTTTCCTGCCATGAGTAAGTTGACCATGTTTCGCTTCCGTATATCAAAGTGCTCATCACGCAGGTCCGGTAGACTAAGGCTTTAGTATTGTTAGTCAGCAATATGTTGTCCCACACTCTTTTCTGCAACCGTGACACGGTGCCCATTGCTTTGGCTATCATATTGTTGATATCTTTATCCAGTAGAGCATCGTTGGATATGATGGAGCCAAGATAGCAAAAGTGATCAACAATTTCAAGTGGTTGACCATTAATGTTTACTTGAGGAGCAGCATTAGTGTTTTGGACCAGTATCTTGGTCTTGCTTTGATTAATATTTATTAATATTTAGTTTGTCAACCAGGGCCGGTCCTAGCAATTGCGGGGCCCTATGCGAAACTGATCGCGCGGGGCCTAGTGACGGCCTAGTCTGTGTGAGAATAAGGATAATAAGTGAAAATTAAGATTTTGTGTAAGAAAAAAAAAATCGACATTGAATTTTATTCATTCTTTACTAAGTTAAAAATTGTGATCTGTACTTTACGAACCTTTTAACCAATGGCATATTTATATGCCAGTGACTATAAAAGTAAATAAAATATTGGAACATTCGATTGAGGTAAAAGTTCGCCCGATTATTTCATTTTATAACATGAAAGCTGACAATGCCTTCTTTCTTTTATCGCTGGTAGGATTGGCGTTTTACGCAATGAATGACACCCACAAATGACAATTTTGTCAATTTTACTGGAGATTTTTAAGAGTTTTCAGGAGATTTTAATAAATTCAGGAGATTTCCAGGAATTTCTCGTATATATTTTGCAATTTAATAATTCCACCTTGAAGTTGCGCGGGGCCTATGAAAGCGCGGGGCCCAATGCGACCGCATAGGCTGCAGTGGCCTAAGACCGGCCCTGTTGTCAACCAGGGTCTGGAGCTGAATATCAGAGTCAGATACAATAGCTGCATCATCAGCATACAAAAGTTCCCTAATAAGTATCCTCCTAACCTTGGTTTTTGCCCGCAGCCTTGATATATTGAATAGTTTTCCAGAGGATCTTGTGTGGAGATATACACCTTCGTTGCTGTCGCTGAAAGCATAATGTAGTAGACAAGAGAAGAATATGCCAAACAGAGTAGGTGCGAGCACAAATCCCTGCTTGACACCACTGCTGACCTCAAAAGGTGCTGATTGGGCTCCATTATATTTGACAGTACATTTCGTTTCCTCGTGAAAACATTCAATGAACTTCAGTAGTTTGGGAGGGCAACCTATTTTCCTCAGGAGCTTGAAAAGGCCACTTCTACTGACCATGTCAAAGGCTTTAGTCAGATCAACAAAGACGATGTAAAGGGGTCTGTCTCTCTCTCTCTGAATTTTCCTGCAGTAGTCAAAGAGAGGATATCATGTCTACGGTGGATCTGCCACTCCTGAATCCTGGGTAGACTCTAGAAGCTATCACTTGCAGCTTGGATAGTGCCACTCTAGCAAAGATTTTCCCAACTATGCTGAGGAGAGAGATACCCCTATAATTGTTGCAGTCACTCCGATCCCCTTTGTTTTTGTATATTGTGACTATATTTGCGTCATGCATGTCCCGTGGGACATGACCTGCTTCCCAGCAGCGGCATAGGAGATTATAGAGTTCAGGGAGCAGGACTGAATCGTTGACCTTAACTACTTCTACTGGGATGCAATCACTTCCTGGGGATTTTCTATTTTTCATGCAGTTAATTGCTTTTTTTTAGATCATCAAGGCTAGGAATGGTATCTAGGCATTCCAATACTGGGAGATCTGGTAGGGACGCCAGGGCGACATCGTCTACTGTATTCAGTGTGGCATAGACATCGAGGTAGTGCTCTGTCCATCGTTCTAGCTGCTTTGTTTGATCTGTAATTTTTCTCCAGATTTTGATAGGAGGGGGGCAGGCTTAGACACTGTTGGGCCCAGGGCCGCTTTAATGCCATCAAACAGAGCTTTACTATTTCCTAAGTAGAGACTTTCTTGAATTCTGTTGCAGGTATCCCTCCAGAAGTTGTTAGCACATTGTCTAGCCATTTGTTTTGCCTCTTTATTAGCAGCTTTGAAGGCTTGCAAAGATTTTGGACTAGGCATTGTCTTGTGAGCAAGGTGTGAAGACGTAATTAAAAGTATTCCAAAGCCCGAGCACCTCTATATAAACGGAGACTTTAATGCCCGTGTTGGTGATGAAAATGATGCGTGGCTAAAATGCTTGGGACCTCATGGAGTGGGCAAAATCAACAACAATGGCCAAAGGCTACTCGAATTCTGTTGCTCTCATGAACTATGTGTGACAAACACATACTTCCCTGGCAAGGAATGCCACAAAGTCTCGTGGCGGCACCCACGATCAAAAAGGTGGCACCAGCTTGACCTCTGCATCACTCGAAGGGCGGATCTGAAAAGCGTTATCCACACCCGCTCATACCATAGTGCGGACTGCAACTCAGACCATTCACTTGTGCTAAGCAAGCTCAAACTAGCTCTCAAGAAGGCTTATACCTCCAATCAACCTGGAACTAGGCGAATTAACGTCAACCATGTAGGAGACCAGGAGAAGTTTGCACTCTTTGGCGAGCTCCTGAACAGTTCAATTCCCTCGTTATGTGACGAAGAAGACATCTCCACTAGATGTTGAAATTAAGAGATGTGATCTACAGCTCAGCAATTACCGCATTTGGACCTCAAAAGCACAAAAATGTAGACTGGTTTGAGGCGAATATAGCACAGATGGAACCTTGCATCGAGAAAAAGCGATATATTTATATATGTACAACTTATGGGACTGATGGTATATACTATATAACAACACATTAGACAAAACCTAAGTGCCATGTTTTCACAACAAATAAAGTTAACATTGTTCAGAAATTGTCCAAACTTGACGATCATTACTTTGTCTATTGTCCTCTGTGGTAGACCCATGCTCGTACACATGTGTTATACATACCGAACGAGGTCCTTGAGATTAAGATTCTTTCGAAAGCAACTGTCTTTAGTTTTTATGGAAAATTCCGAGAAACATAATGCTAAATGTTTTTTGTTAGTGTGTTTACCAGCTGACAAGCATTGATTCCTATTGTAAATGTTTTTATGTTAAACAATGTGCACGGAACAGGGATAATCGACGCAAAAAAAAGTTCCTGTACCTCGCTCAGTCATGATCACGTTGTGTCTACGTCGTCTCGATCACTCATGATCACGTTGTGTCTAAAGCGCCTCTCTCAGTCATCATCACGTTGTGT
>JADKLZ010000104.1:32331561-32345343 GCA_021533235.1 Biomphalaria straminea | reverse complement strand
AAAAAAAAAAGAAAAAAAAAGAAAACAGAAAAAGAAAAACACACACAAAAAGAAGATCTATTGTTTGTTTCGAACTTACTTTAAAGCAGTGACCTATTTTTACCTTTACCTATCCCTTAGTCTGTGGACCGTTGGGGCACCAAGCAAGACTTGTCGACCGTCTTTCTCCATTCCTCCCAGTCTTTTGCCTTGTTTAAAACCTCTTTCAATGGTATTGTTTGTTTCAAACTTACTTTAAAGCAGCGACTTAAGGGGACTAATTGGGTGGGGGGGGGAGTGAAAAATTGAAGAGGCTATCTGGGTGATCGATGTATATAAACAAGGTTACAAAGACTGTTTGTGTGGAAGCACAAACTCAAAATCGGCCCCCGAAGTGGTCCACCCAGGCAGGTAAAAGAGCATCTTTCAATATTTTCAGAAAGATCATCAGAATGAGATTCTATCAAAGGCAAATGACAGAGAAGAATGTAGAAAGAAGGTTGACAGATCTTGTGTGGTGCCCCATCGATCATGGGATAGGTGAAAGTGAAGGGGAAGTTAAATGTGAACCTGGCCGAACTGATTTCATTTAACGCTTATCTTATTGATCTAATTGTTTTGTACAGAGTCAATCTCTTATTCAAAGCCTCATAAAAAAAAGAACATTTAGTAAAAAAACAAAAGTAAAAAAAATCCTTAGTTAATTTTTATTAGGATTCCGGACCGCTGTGCAGTACACGTGAAAATATGAAAAACTACTAATTAATTGTTGTTTTAAATTATGGTCAACTTATAGGCATATTAAATAGTTTTTTTTCTCTATGAAAAAAAAAGTAACCATGTCTTTTGTAGTAGTTATTATGACAGAAATTACATAACCTAGCAATACTAATGTAAAAAAAAATAATTTTTAAATAAAAAGTCTAAAACCATTTGCATAAATGTGTTACAAATATGGAAAAACTGTGTGCTCCTCTGCTAAAGAGACTCTCATGTTTATTGCTATTAATAGTGAATAGTTGTAAAAGTTGTGTATTTTTATGAAAAACTGTTTGCATAAGTGATTTAAAAAATTAGATTTTTTCCCTTATAGGAAAGAAAAAAAGTAACCGTTGTATCAGAACTTTGAATGGTCTAAAATATTATGATGTCGGATTTTCATTATCTTTTCTAGTTGACGAGATCTAAACGGGACGGACGGGTGGACAGACGGACAGATATTTCACACAAAACTAATAGCGTCTTTTCCCCTTTTGGGGGCTTCTAAAAAAAAGGAATGACCTTAATTTGAACTCGAGGACTGAAGCCTCCTCAAGCTAATGCACTAACCTCTATGCCAATGAAGTGGTTATGAAATAGAAGGTCTTATAGTTATCTAGTTAGTTTCAAACCTTTCTCTTTAAAAAAGTATAAAGGGAAATAGTTTAACTTATACCATCAGTCAAGTACAATTTCTCTCCCTTGTTCGAGATACCAAAAACTAAATAATTAATTATTAATACCATTTTTTCCATAGATTTTTTTTTCTGGTCAGGTAAAAGAAATAATTTCACCTCGATCCGAGACTAGATGTGGAAGAAATAACTTTGACAAAATTTGACAACACAGACAGAGTTAATACAAGCTTTGTAAAATCAAGCTAGTTATAGTTCTCCGCCAGATATCTCTAACACATTTTTAAGCACACACTAATCCAATATAACAGTTGGTTAAAACCATAAACGTCAAATATCTATACCTAGAAGTGCACAATGCAAAGGCGACGTGGGTAGTCGGTGGCGTAACTGGGGTGAGTTCCTCAAATGAGTGTCAAAATTTGCTTTTACATAGATATTATCGCCTTCATTTATTTCTTAATGTCCAATGTTAAGATGCATAGGCCCCTATATAGATCAAGCATCCTGGGCCTCCACATTCCTAGCTACGCCACTCTAGGTATTACAGTGTAAACTGAATCCACTATTCAACTTCAATTCAGAAATAATTGACCACAGAGATGTCGAAAACAGTTACCACTAAATGATTCTTAGGGTAAAAGATGTATAATTTTATAATTAAACGCACTAGAAACTGTAGTAAAATCCACAATTATCTTAAAATTTTGTCATACACCAATCTACACTATTCTACACAATAGTAAAAAATCAATTTGAAAAAAAAAATTTAACTAACAAAGACGCGAAAAGTTTTTAAAAATTGAGTTTAATATTCAAAACGTTTTTGACCAAGTACAGCACAATATTGCAAATATGGTAAAGGTTAATATTGGAGAATATGTACGGTGCACTACACCACTATGGGTAGGGGTTCGGGGCCCCTTGCATTTTGCCATTCGACATATGACATTACATAATGTACGCAAAAAATATATACGCCCAAGATCAAATTGGTTCATTATCTCAGTAAACTTAAAAAAAAAATTATCATTAAGAAATAATACCGTTGTTTATAACCTAAATAATGCACACGTAACAAATCTCAATTCATATCGCTTCACGTCGTGCATTCTGCGCAGCAAAGACATCTATAACATCATCTACATCGATACTTTCTAGTATTTGTGGCTTCACTGACATTAAAGCCATGATAAGCCTTTCATGCGTCATTGTGCTCCTTGGATAGTTTTTGATGAACTTGAGCTTTGAGAATGACGCAATGGAGGTGGCCTGAGTTAGCGGTATTCGGAGGAGGTTGCAAGGTTTGAGCACACGTTATTACCATATGAAGCCCGTTTCCGCAATATGTCTATTGTGGATCGTATTACTGGTTTGTTGATCAAAACTGCTCGCACATCAATGATACCATTGAACAAGCGATTTGCCATTTATTTCATCATAGAAACAGGAAAAAGTAACACAGTTTGTCATAAGCGTGTCATCATCCAACAGGTGTCTTGGTCAAGAAGAAACCCAAAGGTATCCATTTTTTTCCAGCCTTTGAAATCTGTCCTTCATCCCCATTTGAAATCTGTCCAGCACTTCTGTCGCAACACGTTTGAATTGCAGTTCTATTGACAGTCCTACATTAGAACTCAACTTCCCATAAAGTCTTTTCTTTCTTCTGGTTGTTTTGATTACAGGAAATCCATAGTATTCACTACCTTCTTTTGCTTTTTCGTTGGATTGGGTGATCAGTTTCGTCAGTGTCTCGTCATTTAGCAGAAAGCATGCTCGAGTGTAGAAATACTCCGATAAGCATCACAACTGCTGATGAGTAGAAGACTCAGGGACATTAATCCAACTGATCCAAAACTATTGAAACCATCGGTAACTGAAAATGCAGAGACATTACTCAACGACGACAGATGAAAAGCAAAGTGAAATACGATGCAAAAGCAAGACTACCTAAAGATTACTCTGTCGGAGAGAAAGTGAGAGTTCGTCTAGAACAAACATGGCAGAAAGTAGTTCTCATAAAAAAAAAATTCTTCACCCAGATCTTACATCATAAACAAACAATGGGAAAACAAACAGAAATCAACGCTTTTTGAATAAGAGTTTCGATCACGATATCTTTGGGTACTATGATACCGATGAAGGCAAAGAACAGTAAACTGTTAGAACAAACGAAACAGACAGTTATAGACTAACGTCTAGAGAACCTGTTGTGCCAGTCAAGACAACCAGAAATGGTCGAATTGTTAAGGAAGGATGTAATAATAACTTGAAAAGGAAGGATCTCTGGGGTTAATTTTGAAAAAAAAGTTGAACAATTCAATATTGTTTTTGGATTTATGCCTAACAGACGTATTTGCTAGCCAGACAGACGGCCACTCATTGTGGCTGCGTTATCATAGGTTTAACCAATGCATCACGCTGTTTTGTAGCCCCACCCTGGTCAACCCGAATAATGGACAATTCTAGCAATATTAAGAATAATAATTATTAAGAATACGCTGTATATCATACAGTTTTATTCGTGGCCAGTAGCGGCCTTAGGGAGTGGTAAGTGTGGCAGCCGCCCCAAGCCCCGCGCTTGAGGGGGGCCCCGCGATCGGAGATTTTGTCACAAACTTGATCACCACATATTTTCCTAATACAATCCGATTGGATGTCGATGTTTTGTGTACGAAATAAAATATTTGGATCGGTTGCTTCCGTCTATTTTTTTTTTCCCAATAGGTTATGGCCATGGGAGTAATTTTTTAAGTTTTTTTTTAAAGTTGAAAGAATTTTCTTTATGCAGAACAATTACAATACAGTATATATAGCACTTTGCGTGGCCAATAGTAAGCCAACAATGGCTACGCAATGTTCTATGTTTTGTAACAAAAAGGAAGGCCCACAGCGTTAAGGCAGACATACTGTCTTGTTATTGTTACAGCGTTAGAGACGGATTAGCCGGTTAGCGTGATGTGGTACGGTATATATAGTTTATCCTTACGGGGCCCCGCTAAGTACGCCCTTGTTCGTGGCAACAAAGAGAGTAATATTCTTAGTTTTTGCTGCAAGCACGTTTGATCTCTTTTGAAAGTAAAATAAATCGACAACAAATCTATTAAAGATTTGCATTTTAAAATGTAAAACTAACTTTAACTTTTCTCTTTCGGAAAAATATTTTAAAACGTAAGGTACTTGACACTATTTGTCAATCCAATATATTAATTTCTGTATTTACAAACAAATTTCGAACACCCGTTTGGGGGCCCCCCCCCCTAAGCGGGGACCCGGGGGGATTTTCAAAAGCTCCCCCCCTACGCTACGCCACTGGTTCACCATACCCATAGTGTAAATAAGTAAATGGTCCTAAGAGTGGAGCTTCCAGGCGTTCAAGGCATTTGAGGAATTACAAATTCTAAGCACTTTTTTGCCCAATGTAATTAAATCTTTGAATGCATAGCAGAAAAATTAATTATAGGAAATTTACGAAAAAAAAATCTACATCGTCTGTGAAATTGTGTATAAAATTACATTTCCGACGAAATGCGGTTTTAAAAATAAAATGAAAACAAAATTATTTAATAAATACAAGTGGCCAAAAAATAAGAAGAAAAAAAAAAAAAAGAAAAAAAAAAAAGAAAAAAAGAAAAAAAAAAGTATGTGACCTGGTTAACTGGTTTACAATCAGACTCTTTATATAAAGCTTTAAGAAACTGATTTTTCTGTTTCACTGAAAAGACATTTTAAAAATATAAATTTGACAGTCTCGATATTAGTATTTTAAAGTATATGACTTTGGGCCATAAGAGAGCGTCGCAAAATAGACTTCGCCCACATAAAAATTAGATCTCGCGCCGCCACTGTGACTGTCTCTCTCTCTCCCCTCTCTCTCTCTTTAAAATGATGTTACTCTGTAGGACCGGACACAACAGAATGCGACAACAAATGTACCGGAAGCTCAAAATTGGAACCAGTGAAATCTGCCCATGTGGAGTGTCACCAGAGAATGCCGACCACGTCCTCCAAGACTGCGCTCTTTACCAAGAGGCCCGTATTAGACACTGGCCCCAAAACACCCCAATAGAAAGAAAACTATATGGAGAGCTCCCTGACTTGGAAACCACTGCGCAGTTCATCTCAGATATTGGTGTAGTGATCAGAACCCTCCAACATAACAATGAGAACGAAGAAGAAGAAGAAGAATGTACATCCAATGAATTATTATTATTATTTTTTTAATTCACTGTTGTTGTTTTTTTCTTAATACTGTATTAGTGTAACGATATGCGATTATACACTGTAGAAATAAACCACCTGTCTATAATGAAGTAAATGCAGACACAACAGAAAGATTTTTTTTTCTTTTGAGGAATCTGAGTAATCATCTGCTGGTATTGCCGCTAGGTGGAGTCCTCTTCCGCTTCTTCGATCTCCTATTTTCATGGTGGAGGGTTCAGATCAATAATCCTATATCTGAGATAACCCGGATTGTGGAGGGTTCAGATCAGTAATCCCATATCTGTTTTTGAGATGAGCCGGGTTGTGGAGGGTTCAGATCAGTAATTCTATATCTGAGATGAACCTGGCAATGGTTTCCAGATCAGGCAGTTCTCAAGATAGTTGGAGTTGTCGAGTCTGAGTTTTGTGCACTGGTCAGAAATTTCTTTTTTAAAAGCTTATATTTTTATTAACTCGCTCCGTTTGTCTGTCTGTCTGGGTGGAATCTTTTACACCATATTTCTAACACTTCCCGTTCTCATATCAAGCCGAAACTTTGCACAATTACTCAATTACAACGCATGCATCAATAGATACATTAACCAATTAGGTCAACAATAAGTCGTAATTAATTCATTCATTTTTATTCGAAATCGTCCCTTTCCAACATGGAAGCTCGAATTAACTTTCAGACTGGAGCAACTTTAAAAAAAAAATATTTTATTACTTGCTTTTGAAAAGGCGACACGGAAACATTTTTCCAGATATCACTCCCCTGTAATGTTGATTTTATTACATTACAACGCGAATGTCGTATTTCTGCTGACTGTGTAGTAAGCTTCTGGCTTGTATTATTATACTGTAAGCACTAGATTTGCTAGCGCGTAGGAACATCCAACAATAAGTTCTAACTGCTAGGACATGACACGTAAACAATCAATAAACTTCCAAGTTAGCAGACTTTGAGTTTAATACACCATAATAATATAACAAATGATAAAGGCAATTCCAGCCATCACAATGATGAATTGATACAACAAACATAAGTCCAATACGAATTGAGGATTACACAAAGTTCACCATTATATCCAAATATATCTTATTTAACAGAAATATCATTGCTACTTATCCCTAGGAGTCTGTGGAAACAACTGACTTGTGTCAGCTGGTCAGCTACTCAGCTGATCAAAAAACTCGTGCAAAAGGCACGGACTTGGGTAAAGTGATTTTCAATCACCATATACAATGGTTCTCAAAACTGGGCTGTGACATCCCCCCCCCCACCCGAATTAAAAAAATAAAAAGGTTCATAAAAATGATTGGACCATAGCGCAACGAGCATGATAAAAACATGTTACATGGAAAATAGACTAAATCGGCGGCGTCTGACACGTGACACCAATTACGCCCAGTTGCACCCCAACTTACAAGAATAGTGCTCTCATTACGTACTCGAAATTACCAGGTGGGAGTTAAGTCCACTGATCAACCGAACGGTTTAACTTTTTGGACATATGCCATTTGTTTAAATTGTAAGTTATTGCATATTAATTATTTGATCGATTAAAAATAATTAATGCAATTTTCACGCAACCTAAGTGAGGTTAAAAAAAATAGTATTTTTATATTTAGTTTGTTCCCTTTTTCTCTTTGCTATTATTCCCCCTTGATTAAATACTTTTAGTAGTGTTGCAATCATATTTGTGACATTTAGGTACCATTCTTCAGACCGCAGTGCGGCGACATAGATCCTTTACCATCCGACAAATATTCAAGTTAAATCAAGCAGTAGTTCCGCTAACCCGTCTGCATGTCTCAAAGTCCTGGTTGCTATCTAGACACAGCCCAAGGCAGTGATTCTCAACATGTGAGGACGCTACCCCTCAAAAGAGAAAGGGGGCACTGCTGACACACAAAAAGGGGGGGGGGGCTCTAATGCGTTCGTATTGTAATAATTTAGGTAGGCACTCTACACTAGGCAGTAGGTAACAATTAACTAGGCGTTTAGTTACACTACAAAACTAACAGGCTATCAGGCATGGACTTCAGCTATCCAGTCACAGGAACTAATGAGTCTAATGTCTTAAGTCCTTCTCCCTACCAGAACACAGAACAGACCACTGACACACTTCCCAGTGTCATTCCAGGTCTCACAAACAGTTCTTCGTGTAACACATAGGACAGAACTCAGCCACAGGCTATTTAGACTCTGACTTTAGCTGGATCCACAACACTTCTTCTTCCTGTCTTTCGTTCACTAGTGCGCTCTGGCGCACCACACGCACTGGCGCAGGGTTACAACAGTATTTAACATTGTCGTCAATATATTCACATTTGAGTATTGATAACTGAAAAAAAAACATTATTCCCACCCACCCGCTTTTATTTTTGTTTTGCGATAGGCGTTCACAGAAAGATCGACTCATGATGTTATCTTGCAGAAGGAATTTTAAGTTGTCACTGCTCTATATTTGAATGCTTTTACATTGAACTGGTATAAAGTAAGATCATAGAAGGGCCTATCAACGTGACGAATTGTTCTTTTAAAACCAATATGATACAATTTATTTTTATTTTTATATTTTTAATTTGTTTTATTTTGATGTTGATTGAGATCTATCCATCCATCCATCCCAGTGGCGCTACAGCCCTTGAAGGGCTCTGGCCAGCTTGCACACATTCTTCCATTCGGATCTCTTCTGGGCCTTTCGTCTCCACGCCCTAACCCCAAGCTGTTGCAGATCTACTTCCACATCATCAATCCAACGCATTCGGGGTCTGCCTTTGGGTCGCCTTCCTTTTGTTTTTTGTCGGTATACGATTTTCGCTCCCCTGTTATCTGGCATTCTTTCAAGGTGTCCTGCCCAACGTAGTCTGTTCTTTTTTATTGATTGAGATCTAAAAGCTGTATTTCTAATCAGATCTAAACATATGTTTTTATATTCAGATCTCTAAAGTTGTATTTCTATTTAGATCCAAAAAGTTGTATTTCTGTTAGTATTGTAATGACTTGACGCGTAGAAGTATTGGGAAAATTGGGTATCTATAGAATGACGTGACGTAGGAATTAAAAACTAGGATTAGATAACGACGAAAGATAGAGACGGACGTGACGCCTAGAACTAGCAACACGATTTCTGACTGTGTCCTTATTTTTGAGTATTAAAGTGTAAATAAGTTCAAGTTCAACTATCGTTACTCAAGTTATTGAATACGTCTGTGAGCGTGTGTATACGATCTCGCAAGCCAATCTATACAAATACACAACTATAAAACCACGCTTTAACAGTATCTAAAAAGTTGTAGCCTTTTTCTGTGACTTAAAAACATTCTAAAGCTACCCACTCTCTACAACTTTATTATGGTATGACTGACCGTATGACCAAATCAGTTGAGTGTACCATTTCCCTCTTTATCAGCTTCTTAAAAAGTAAATAAAATTATTTTATTACGCGAAATAGATATAGACTTAACGTCGCCATATTGAAAACATCACAAATGTATTTTTTTTGTTTGTTTGTTCCAATAGATTTAAATAGATGCTATCGTCATATTTCTAGAGTATCTGTGCGTCTAATGACAAGTTTATTTGAATATAAATGTCATCACAGGTAAGACAAGCCTGCAAATGACATCTAGTATTAAGCAGCATCACAGAGACATGGCATTTACAAGACAACAATGGGTGCGAGAAGAGTTATTTCCCTTTACCGGGGAGTCACTTGAGCAGGTAGTCACGTGACCGAGATAACCGAAGCTTGGTCGAACAGTAGCAGCACGTGCGATGTTCTGCGGGACCGTCCGAGCTGGTCATCGTAATTACCTGGTTTAAGTCCACTCATTTGACCGCAATGACCACAGTCCCAGCGCTTGACCACTGACCCAAAGACCGACTAATTGCTATCTCTCCAGTGCGGTCTAAATGGCCGGACACATCCGGGGCAGTTGGTCAAATGACAGTTTAGGTATGGCCGGCCGAAATCTACTTAAGTCACCACACAGGGACAAAAAGGTTCGAATTCCGTCACGCCCCCCTCACTGCTACCTCCCCTCCTCCTCCTCCTCCTCCATCCGTGTCTTGAAACACCAGGCTCGCTCAACACCTCAGAGCACACACAGAAAAGAGGGTGGCACACGGGTGAGCCGTCGCCCGATCCAATGTCAAATCCCCCCCTTCCCCAAACTGCCACGGCAGCGAAGTATTGACAGAAGAGGGATGACCAGTCCGTGTCGAGATGACCAGTCCTAGTAGTGTTGTGATGACCAGCCCTTGTAGTGTTGAAACGAGGGAGGAGTGCCTGGATAATTTATGTTCTCCCCTTCAGTGATGTGCTAACAATTAGCTTCGAACATTAGTTTCAAGTCACTGTGATAGCAAGAATTTATGGCCGTGTTGAGGAACGGGGGAGGGGAATTGAAAGAGGAGGGTATTACAAAATGAAATTATAGTGGAGGGAATATATCTGTAAATAGGGTCGAGAAAATTTAGACCTTACCACTGACCTATATATAGACTGGGTCAAGGCTTCTATGTTATCAATCGGGAATTTCCGGATTTTTAAACATTAAGTTTAACAAGCAAAGTACAAAAGAAATACTTAAAAAGAACACAAACAAACAAAGCTTATATTAGATGTATCAAGTAAAGTTCCCCTTTCAGACCTTGTGGTCTATAGGGCAGAGTATGTCAAGTAAATCTGATTCTGTGGCCTACGGTTATCGAGGGTGTCATGTGGCCAGCATTTACTTTTCCCAAAACAAACGTCAGGTACCCATTAGACCTGGGTGGACACAGAGGCGCCCGAAGATCATGAAGTTAGAAATCCCAGTCTTCACCAGGATTCGAACCCCGGTTCGGTAGCCAAGCGCTTTACCGCTCAGACATCGCGCCTCTAGATGTATCAATTAGTTTGGATCAGTCATGTAATTAAAATTTTCATAAGCTTTTTTTTGTTTCGGACATTCCTTCAGAAAAGATTTTAAATTTTAGCTCAAACATTCCACAGGACGGCGATGGATGGAGACAGGTAAGGTTGGAACCCCGGTCCACTGAGAGCAACAAAACAGCCCCCATACCAGAGGACCACGCAACAAAAATGAATGTTTGAGTACACTGATCAGTTTCCATGACAATGTGATCTAAAACGAAAATCTAACAATAAAAAGACATGTAGAGACATCAACCGTATTTCTTTAATTTTTTAAACAATTAACAAGAAACTGTAATAAAAAAAAATTGTCAGAAATTTAAATTTCCTTCTCGTGTATTCAAAATTTAAGAAATATATAGCATTTAGTTTTAAAGCAGAAAATCACAAATTTCTCTTAGGTGACGGGCGCACTCACAGATTCTTAAACGACCATCGTGTTTCTTATTATACGAATAGATAACATTAACAAAATAAATAATATGTCATTTTACTTTATATGTCTGTTTGGCTATATAGTTAAAGTCTGTTTGTCTTTATGTCTTTAGTCTATATACCTTGATGTAGTACTAGCCTGGTATAATCCGCGGCCCATGGGCTTTAGTTTGGGTATTGTTGATCTACTGAATAGGGTTTGTTGGTGAACATAAAAATTATATATGTGTCAGACGCGAATAGCCCAATTTTTCTGTAAAAGAAATTACAAAAGTCATTTCTGTATAGAAGAAGTTACGAAGGCTATATATTATATAATCATATATAATATTCAACCACAGACCTATGTATACTAAAATAAATTTAGGTTTTTGATTTCAAGTCACGATTTTTTTAGGTAGGTGCTTTTTTACTATTACATACCAAGTATTAGAGTTTTAAAAAACCCAGGTTCGTATATTTAGATCTATGTCAAACTTAAAGAATGTTCCCTTTTTTTTTGCCACGAAAACATAAGTGTGAAAACTGGTTTGCCCGTTCAGCCGACATATCAAATATAAAATACTGTGAAAACGGATTTACCCGATTTATCGAAAAAGTTTCGTTCTTTAATAGAGATAAATGTAGGCATTTAAACTTTTTTTAGGGCCTTCCGGTTGTGAAAGGGACATTTAACATACACTATGGTCTCCGCCATGATCAAAGAAGCATTTATGCCAAGTTTTATAAAGATTGGTCAAACGGTTTAGATTTCTATTCGCGACATACATACATACTCCTTACATTCTACTTTATACAAATGATATGGGCCCTATGTATGTTTGAAAACAATTAAGTATTATAATTATGGTACCTGGATAAATGAGTACAATTATCATTAGCACTATTCACGACAGTAACTCTGATTATATAGACTGTACTGACAGATACTAACCATTTATCAAGAGTACAAAGTGGTTAAACTGATCATGCCCAGGGCAGTACAATACAGTCATTAGTTTTGTTCAGCCACCGGCCACTGCATCGGGGTACACCAGTATCATCTCTTGACCACAGGACAATACACTCCCAGACACAAGGCACCTAACAAAGTGGTGACAATGACGAATGACTGTGTAGAGTGGTCACTGGTCACTAGGAAATGCGAGACAGAGCGCATCTCCAAGAGCCAGAACTCTGCACTAGAGCCACGCCCACGCTGACCAGCGCCTACGTGAACTAATCAACTGGTACTTAAAGATAGGTTCTACTCCCTTGACCAAAATGCCTGGTTCCACTATAATAGTCACTTTTCACGAGAAATGATTTTAAAATTTGTTCTAAGTATCGCTTTACAAATCATTTGTTTCCTGGTAATATCAACAGTAGAGGAGCGACATCAGACGATAGTATATCAACTCTATTATTACTTGATGCTCATGTTACTTCAACAGTATAGCACAATATTATCTTATCTTATATTCGACGCTAGACAGGGGACGTTATTTTATTTACTTTTCATCCAAACAAAATTCTAAACATTCACACACACACAGACACACACACACACACGCTTTTACTTAAACGATTTCAATTTTAAAGCGAATTACACTTCATAAGTAAAATAATCTTTTAAAGCAAATTTAGTTCAATTTACTGTCGAATACTTAACACATTAAACCTAATACTCACTATATAGTATTATAATAATATAGAAAATGGACCATCCTTTTTTACACACAAAGCATGTGCACACAATTTTCCTATTCTTCATGTAATAATATTGCGTGACTTTTCTATTTCACACCAGCTACACTCCATAGTTTGAGCCATAGCACGACCCTCTACAGTTTCCCCTTCACCTCTATAAACTTAAGAGAGACAGACAGACAGACAGACAGACAGCAATATTCTCTTTCGTTTGTATTTCATTATTAAGCGAATTTTGCACGGCTAAAAATAGCTTACATTTTTTTAAATCAACACTTCCGTTTTCTTTACACCGGATAACCCAAAAGCTTGCTATTTATGGATTGGCCGCCATTTTATGAAAATCTTAAATAGGCTACACACATAGACATAAATAAATATAGACTGGAAAAAGGAAGTAACTTCATGTAACTTGAAAACATGTATATCTGTTGAATTCGGATTTCCGAATTATGGATGTTATAAAAATTTGCATGATCTTCAATCTTAGAGATTAAACAAAATTTATAGACATAAAATAAAGTACACACAATTGCAATTCATAAGGCTACTACTCATAAAACGCTCTTATTGGCCAGTCTATATTTATTTATGTCTATGGCTACGCAACTAAAAATCTATCATTTAAGACAAAGTTAGACTTTCAAATATATAGGAACTTACACAGAATTTGAACGTAGCAAAGATCTAGAATTTTTAACAAAATTAGATTGTTTACCTTTTTTTAACGTGTGTAGATTTTTATAACCATCTACTTTTAGAAATTCAAATAGATTTATAGTTTTATTTTTAGACTGCCATGCACTGTCAGGCAAATATATGATATAGAAAAGAACAAGAATTTCATACAGAGAAAAAATTTCCTATTGTGCTAGAATTTCTAAGATTTCACAGACAACAACTCATCTAAAACAGAATATGAACTCACCCTTGTCTCTGTAAGGTTGAGCGCGCTAGATAGCTCGGCCACATCCATGCTGCTGAGGTAATGGGTCCTCCTAAACTTTTCTTCCAACACGACCAGCTGATGCTGTGTGAAGGGGATACGGGGGTTACGTCCCAGCTTCCATTTCTTGTGTCCTTCTTTCTTCTTGCTTCCTGCAAACACACAAGATACACGATCGATTACCACAAGATACACGATCGATTACCAC
>JADKLZ010000104.1:32298994-32324590 GCA_021533235.1 Biomphalaria straminea | reverse complement strand
GACCACAAGTTGACCTTTACACTTTTATCTGCCCTATAGACCACAAGGTCTGAAAGGGAAACGTTTACTTTTTAGTTACCTAACAAAACATATTCTTCTCCTTGGAAGAGCTTGATTTGAAGTATTTCATATTGTGCTTGTCTCTAGGACAGCGGTTCTCAACCTTTTAAGCTCGATGATCCCTTTTTACAATCTCCACTCTGCCGCGAGCCCCCCCCCCCCAGACACACACATACAGCGATAGAAGAGTAGGCAAAACAATCCATATTTTCGATGGTCTTAGTCTTAGGCGACCCCTGGCAAATGGTCAATCGACCCCCAGCGGGGTCGCAGCCCACAGGTTGAGAACCCATGCTCTAGGATGAACATGGCCCTGTAGACGGTATGAGCTCATCTATGCAGCTCAAATGCATGAAAACTTATGGCTCCACTACGAATTCCAGTAGTTGAGCTTATAACGACCAATCGAATTTACTTTTCCCAAATTTATCTAAGGTGCCATTAAAGCTGGGTGGACTCAGAAGCGCCCGTCCCGTTTAGATCTTGTAAACTAGGAAAGATAGTGAAAATCCGACATCATAATATTTTAGACCATTCAAAGTTCTGATGCAACGGCATTTTTTTTTCTTTTCTGAAAGCGAAAAATCTATTTTTTAAAATCAAGTATGCAAGCCGTTTTTTTCATAAAAAATACACCATTTTTACAACTGTCATATACATTTACATTTTTTTTTTACCGAAATTATTTCTATTAGGCTTTGTATAAGAGATTGAACCTTTACATAACAATTAGATCAATTTGAGAATGATTATAAGACATCAGTTAGGCCAGGTTCTCACGTTGCCAAACATTTATCTTCAACTATCGCTTGGTCTGCTGGGCGGTTGGGGTACCACACAATATATTTCAACATTCAATCTCCATTCTTCTCTTTCATTTGCCTTTATAGAATTTCATTCTGATATTGTTTCTGAAAATATTGAAACCTGTCTTTTTACCTGCCTGGTTAGACCACTAAAGGGTCCGATTTTGAGTTTGTGCTTCCACACAAACTGTCTTTGTAACCTTGTTTAAAAAATGTGGTTTATAATTACATAAAACTAAATATCATTCTAATTAAGTTTAAATCCCTTTTTCTAAACAAAATTAATTAATTACCTCTAATTGATTAACTGTTTTTTTTTTATTGATTCATGTATTGTTAAGGTCATCTGTTTCTTTGGCCAACGGTTAAAGAGCAGGGTGTTATGTGGCCAGCACAATGACCAACAGCCTTTAATTTCCCAAACTAAAGTCAGGTACCCATTAGAGTTGGGTGGACTTGGGTGCCCTTAAAATCCCGAAACTCAAAATCCCAGTCTACACCGGGATTCAAACCCAGGACCTCAGGTTTGGAAGCTAAGCGCTTAAACATTCGACCACCGCGCCTACCGTATCCGACATTGCGGTCATATAATGTAACCAGGATGGGAAATGACATTTTGTTTTGCAAATCGAATCAGCCAAATAGATTAGTAAGACAATATTACATTGGTTCGTGCAGAATAGGAGAGATAAATAAATAAATTACATTCTAAATATAAAAAGTTTGCTGAAATCAAGGCCTAATTAATAATAATAATAATAATTTCCTTTTTGGCATCTCATCTTTCAATCAACAAATAAAAATTAATAAAACAGATCAGCAGTAAATCTTTCCCTGTTACATGTGTCCACTAATGATAAGATGGCGGCTTTATTCTTAACCCCACCCCCACCCCCACTCCAAAAGACACCAATTACATGTTGATGTTTGGTTCTAGCTTGTATACTGAGACACGTCCTAGAGACCCATCTAAGACCTAATGATGATTAGACTTGTTATTAAAGATTCAACCTCCATGTATGCAGTAATCCACTAAGAAACACAAGGCCGACAATTGGGAATTCAGCTAATTAACAATAGAAACACCTTAAGCTAATTACAGCACTTAGATTATTCTAGTCATAAAAAAAGCAGGTTAAAGCAAGAGTTCCATACCTTGGTACTTGTACTCTTCACGATTGAAAAAGTCGAGGATCGTGGACACATTACAGGTTGAGAGCCCCTGCATTACAGGGTAACTTGATACCAGGAAAATTGACAGCCAGTTTTTATTCATTATTGGAATGAACAGATGCGCGCTGGGTTCTCCCAGGCTGATCTGATTATAACGTAGCCAGGTAACGAGACTTTATTTTGAGGCTCGTTCAGGAGCCTCAAAGAAACGGGTGTTAAGTCAACTTGTCCCGGCTACTGGGAAATTATTGTCGCGTGTTGTCTTAAGGAGGCCAGGGGGCTGGATATTGCCTTACACATGGAGTTATTTATGTCTTGCCCCTCCCATTCCCTTTGTGGACGCTCCTAAGAATCAACGAATCACAAATCTCATTCACCTGGGTTGTGATTGTTTTAAGCACTGTTTGAATTCATTCTATTACATTCCTTAGCGCGTAATTTGTTTTTGTAGACATTGTCTTTTTGGTCAGTCAAAACTGGACAGATTCTATCTGTATTATAAGCACAAAGGGCCCTGATTGATTCATTGACCTATCACTAATTCCCCCACTTGCAGTGAAAAAAAAAACGAAAATTTAACCAGTTAGTATTTTCTGTGTGCATATGTCAAGCAAGAACTTTCACGAGCGAAACCGCTACGGTTAAATTGACAAAAAAACGAATTCATTATTCATGATATCGACCCAAAAAAAGAACGAAACAATCCAAAGTTAGCACTTCCCAATTTTGATTCTAGACTTTTTAACATTCACTTTTTTAAAACTCTTGTAGATCTAGAATGACTAGATACAGATGACCTGCTAACTACTGTGAAAAAAACGCAAGCTTAAAATCTATGGCCATATAACAAGATCTTCGGGGCTCGCAAAGACCTTCCTCCAGGGAACAGTACCAGGAAAAAGAAGAAGAGGCAGACAGAGAAAGCAGTGGGAAGACAACATAAAAGAATGGACGGGCCTACCAATGAAAGAAGTTCCAAACAGGGCAAAGGATAGAGAGGAATGGAGAAGGACGGTCTACAAGTCTTGCTTGGTGCCCCAACGATCCAACAGACTAATTGATAGGTAACAGGTAACAGATCTAGACGAAAAGTCTATGGCATGTTTGTTAGTAAAATATTTGACATGTTTCGGATGTTCCTATTCTGAAGAGAATTACATCCAGAGGCGTAGTGAGCAAAACGTGGGCCCGGGGCAAGAATCTTTATTAACGCTTCCCCCTCCCCCAATTTTCCATGAACATCACATAGAAATAAAGGCTGCGTGTGGCGCCCCCGTGAGGGTGGCATACGGGGCATTGTTCTCCCATGCCCCACTCACTATGCCTCTGATTACATCCTAGTCCAAACCTCCCGCAGACGACTTGGTATTGCGGCGGGCAGGGTTTGAACCCTGGACCTTCGTGACCACCAAAACGTCAGTCCAGATCGCAGTGGCGTCACTAGAGTGGGTGTCACCCGGTGCGGTAAGATCAGGGTGTTACTCCCCCCTCAGCGTTCCACTTATTCTTCACAATAAAAAACTATCGTTGTTAAGTTTGGTTTTTTTTTGCGCAACAACACGGTTCGTTGCTTGCTGTTGCACATGCAACGTTAAAATGAGTATCGATGTTTTTTCCTCTGACATATTATCGTGTATTATTACATACATTAACATCTACGATTTTTAAATTAGAAACTAATTAAACATCAACTGAACATGCTTTCCTTAGTAAACATTAAACAGCTCTTAATAGAAACTTTTGAACATTATAGTCACATATAGTGGTAGTTTCCCAAGGACAACTAATGAAAAAAATGCAACTTAATGAAAAGTATTTTGTAAATAGTAAAAAAGTAAATATTGATGGTACAAAAATTTTTAAAGAATTTTTTTAACATATAAAAGTTTACAATAACCTTAGAAAATAAAAATTTAAATTTTCTTTTTCAGGAATTCAAATTAGAAAACTTATTAAAAACTTTAAACTCAATAAATCTTGCGACTTCGTTTTCAATGGACAGAATTGCTTGATTTGATTTTAAAAAATAGTTGATAATTTATATTTTAATGAGAGAACGTTATTAGTTGATGTTTTAATGAGAGAACGTTATTAGTTGATGTTTTAATGAGAGAACGTTGTTAGTTGTTGTTTTAATGAGAGAACGTTGTTAGTTGATGTTTTAATGAAAGAATAATGTTAATTTATGTTTTAATGAAATATTGTTACTAGTTAATGTTTTAATAAGAAAACTTTGTTAGTTAATGTTTTAATGAGAGAACGTTGTTTGTTAATGTTTTACTGATAGAACGTTATTAGATGATGTTTTAATAAGAGAACGCTATTAGTTAATGTTTCAATGAGAGAACGTTGTTAGTTGATGTTTTAATGAGAGAACATTAAAACATCTAGTAAAAAGGTTCTCTCATTAAAACATCAACTAACAACGTTCTCTCATGCTGCATTCTGGTATTGTAGTTTAGTATTTCTGTTGACATGTCGTCAGGCCCAATATAAAAGAGATTGATATACTCAGTATTAACTTCTTGCTCTCTATTTGAATAGTAAATCTTAAGAATACTTTCCTGATATTTTCACATTGTTAAAACTTATTTTTCTTTTGCATTAACATATTAGTTTGATTTGAGGAAAGTTATGTCAATAACATTTTGAGCTAACTTTTCACATATTTCGTAGAGTAAATGAAGTATATTAGCTTAGCCACCACTTTGCCAATAATTAACACTTTAATTTGAAGGTACTCTTGTGTTTAGTTTACTTTTTTAAGTACATCTGCCAATAAGAAAGTCAATCAATGAAAGTTATGCATGTATTCACAGACAACTGGCAATCATATTTGTGCTGCGCCTCTAGTGTTTGTATTTTCAGAGAGACGGCAAAGATTATCGCCGTCACACTTTCATAAAATCTTTTTTTCATGGGTCTAACAGCAACACGATGAGCACACCAGCGAGTTGTTCATATGACACGCTATCATTAATTATATTATCCCATCTATTAGTATTAGCAGCAAAGAAAGAAAACCCTTTGTCTAGAGAACCAAGAAAATATAATTAGAAAATATTTACCGATTAAGAATTTTCTTATCTTATCTTATATAATACAGACGTTACTTCAAAAAAGAAGATGATTACGTCCTACGCGTCATGCATTCAGTCATGCATATTTACCAGTGACTTAAATTCTGCCAAGTCACTGGTTTTCCTGGCTAGCTCAGGCAAACCATTCCATGCTCTAATGGCACTAGGGAAGAAAGAGCATTTGTACAGATTTGTCCTAGCATATGGGACGAGGAATGTGCCTTTATCTTTGTGTCTTTCTGAGTATTTTAAGTTTTGTTTTTGTATTTGGAGATTATGGTTCAGTGTTTTGTGTATAATTGCTACTTTACTCTTAAGTCTTCTGTCCTGAAGGCTTTCTAAATTTAGTGATTTTATTGAAGGTGTTACTCTAGTGAAATATGAATTTAGACCACATAGCTTAACTAAAAGGTGTACACATCCATTCAAGTTTCTTTTTTGTTCTTCATTTATTACTGCCTGCACGTCTTCATGAATCCTTGACATTCTAGCTGCATTACCATGTCCCTGAGCTCATCATATCGATATGTTAAGCCCATCTCTTTTCAGGCGTTTTAAATTATCAGAACTGATACACCAGATTTGGCCCACATTAAGAGGAATATCCTACATTTCTGTCATTTCAACATTACCATTGATACTGTTAATATATCTTACAACTTCAGAGATGTATGTTAGGTGTGCTGTAATACAAGATACCAGAGTACCTTGCAGCTTTTATGTCTCTCATCTCTGATAAGTATATCCCTTAAGTGGTTTGCTAAAACATTTATATATATTTTTGGTACAAGCTTGGAAAGTAACTTTTTTTTTCATCGCTGACTTGCGATCGTATAAGTTATTATTTCAGCACTGGCTCATATTTGGATAACATTTCCACAATCCCGAGAAAAACAAATTTCATTATTCAATGAAAAGTCTTCTTCAGTTCGCCACCATATACCAACTTTTTTCTTTGCTAGAAACAATGCGATAGTAAGCAATCTATAATACAAGATGTTCATCTGTTTTACCATCTACACGTCAATCATAGCAATGACGTCCCTGTCAAATCTTTGAAGCTAAAATCCGGCTGCCAAAATGTTCCTAATTTAAAAGCCTGATAAATGTTCTTCAGTCTTCTCTCGAGTTTCTCGTTATGGACATGTCCACTATTTATCGGACAAGAAAATCTTGCTATTAATGTTTTCCCCTTTTAGAAAAATTTTATTCAACCATTTCTAAACTTTAGGATTTTGCTTCTGTCCCTTTTTAAAGTTGGTATTTTTTAATTTTAATTTTATTTTGGAAAAGTGCCTTTTTACACTTGGGTGTCACCACCTATCGTGTGTCACCCGGTGCGGACCGAACCCCCTAGTGACGCCACTGGTTACCAATCATCAGTAATAGAAATTGGACCAATGATCATACTTCTGAAGTTCGTGAAATTTGTGCTGGTAATAGCATACAAATACACTGGGTATCCATTGTCTCTTTAGGACCCTTCCCCCCCCCCCCCCACTTTTTTTCCTAATTAAAATATCTCATTATTGATCTCCTTGAGTGTTACTGAGTGAATGTATGAACATTTAATAGCAACGTGATAAAGGAATAGCTGGCAGTTTTGGTAGTGTACACCAGTTTCTGATGAAACCACCAGGTAGTCTGTCGTAATTTAATAAATACTGGCGTCTTCTAGTGAGTTATCTCCCTCATAGGTTCTGTATCTTTTAGTGAGTTATCTCTCTTATTGAGACGTGTTTCTTTTAGCGAGTTACCTCTCTTATTTAAATTGTTTCACTTGCGTTTCAATGATAATCTACTTTCAAATGAAATCTATGTTTAAAAATAAAAGCTATATTTAGTTTTGTTTTATGAAAAGCTTGTGTATGCTTATTTTAAGATCTACATTAGGAATTTAAAACGCTAACGTCGGTTTAGTAAAGTTTAGTTGTACAAGTTGTTTGAGGATGCAACTCAACGACGTAGTTTTAACAATGAGTATACTATGTCTAGTAATGCGTCTCCTTTCCTTTCGCGAGTTTTAACACCGCGACGCCATGATGCTCTGACTTGTGTGCATCCCAGGTGGCTAGATAACCAATCTATTTTTAATTTATATAAATATGATTAAATTTAGGATTTTAAATTTAAAATGCTAGTGTTAACATGAGACGTACTCTTTCATTTTACTAATACTTTTTAAAAATAAAAATATTTTCATTCATATAAAGGTCAACATTTTGAAGTAACATTTACAAAATACTGAGTTAAAAATTGTAGATTTATCTTTCAGAAAATAATTAAATTTAAAGAAGGCCTACGCATAAATAATCGTCACTTCCGGAAATGTACGTTGTCCATTATTGGACGTCAATCTTTTCTCTTCTTTGTAATTTTATTACTATTCTGTTGTAGTTTATTAAAGATGTTTTTGACTGCAAATCGTATCAAACAGTATGAGTATGTATAAACTTTAAATACTCTGAATGTGAATGTTCAATATATGTATATACTAATGACCTATATATTATTGTGTATGGTAGCAGGAATGTCTTGTAATAAAAGATGTACCATTCCAAGTGTTAGACTTTTTTCATTTAGTAATAATGGTTTATTGCTAGTTTTAAAATTATCTTATAAATTATTCATATAGAAAAATACTTTCGATACATCGTTAAACTTTATGCAATACTTTTGAGGAAAGATCTGAGTGGATGCCTATGAAATGGCATATAATTTGTGGGCCATATGGTATTGAAATGCCCGGACCGATTTTCAAACCCAGTCCGTCCCCTGCTTAGGCCCTATGGTCATTAAAGACTTTTGAAGAGTTAGCAAATTATGGCAATGTGATGCATAATTAAATATAGATAATATATATATATGAATATCTTATTTAAAATAGGTATTTTATATTTTCTATTATTTTTGATTTTTCGAAAGTATTTTTCATCTCAGTTCATGCGTTTCGAGACTTTAGGTCCTTGTTCAAAGGGATACAACCATGAGAATGCTAAACTCAGTTTTAGTCATCATCGATAAACTCCCTTGAAGGAAACTACGTAGAACTATTCTATCGGACACAAATCCCGCAATGGAAACAACCGCATGCCAATGACGATTTTCTATGACGATCTTTAAGAAGGATGGAGTTTCTTCCCGTAAGTGCTATGAATAGCATCTCAGGAGATAGTTTGCCCTCACTGGCATAGAGGAAAAAAGGTGGAAGCAGTTGACCCAGGTACACATTTTCCACACTTGATGCAGACAAAGCCATTGTCTCCCGGGGGTCTATTTAGGTTTCCTTTAAGCCTTTCTGCGCCTGTCTTGTACAAGAACTTTGCTCTAGAAATGTGTGTCCCGCGGTCTAGTAAGAGATTTACAACTGTCTCTTGGGGAGGCCATCCCCCCAAAAAAATGGAAATAAATATTATAGTATTAAGAAATTAGGCTGTGAATGAGGAGTTCTTCCTCTGACTTAAGCTATATATTAAAGTATTTGTTTTTCTCCTTAATTTTTTTTTTTAATTCGCTATTTCAAGAAAATGTATTGCCATAAAAATGCACAAAACCAAACAGAGCGAGTTTGATGGTCTCAAACTCAGGCCAGCATTATTTTGAAATGGTTCAAAGTTCAAGGTCATTCCGTTGTTCATTGTTTCCTGTTGAAGACACGTGACCTCACCCCTCACACCGGTGCTTTCGCACCAACGAAGTCCTGGAAAGTCATTGTCTTAATTTACTATGGTAGCTTGTGACGCAGCTAGGGTTGTGGGAAGTGGGGGTCCATATTTTAAAATTCCTCCTGACCTCTTTGAGGGGATCCCCCCACTGAGTGTCTAAAATATGTTTATTAAATATTGTGTCATTATCTTTTGTCCTGATGTCCAATGTCAAAATGCAGTTAACTCTAAGAAGGTCAAGACCCCCTCCCCCCGGGCCTCCTGATACCTAGCTACGCCACTGATGGAAGCCCACAGTTGTCGCACACGTATAATAAAAATGTTTTTGTGGGTATGATTTCTTTTTTCTTTGTGTAGTCAAGGGAAAATGCCCGGTGGTCCGGTACCGAAATGGGCCGGTAGGGCCACCTAAAGGGTCTCATGAATGCCACTATAGAACGTATTAAATTATCAATAGTAATAACATTTTCTTGCTACAGTGTCGTGATTTGTTTTCAACATTCTTCACAGACTCTAGAGTCTAATGCTAATTTAATGTTTGAAATCACGTCTGTATTTTATAAGATAAGGGCGGCATGGATGCCTCTACGACACGTACATAGACCCAGCCTCCTGGGAGACAGAGGCACATGACAGAGCATCTTAGCGTCGCGCTGTGAAATTCGTCGCACAGGTTGGTGAGGAAAAGAGAACAACGCTGGCAGAAGGAAAAAAAAAGTTAGAGAAGAAAAGCAGGGACAATGACACTAGCTCCAGCTGGAATTACCTGCCCAGTGTGCGGACGAACATTCCGGGCTCGCATAGGTCTCACCAGCCACACGAGGAGGCATAAAGCCCCAGCGGAAAGCCCTCAGCCCCCTGGATGACAAAGTGATCATCATCGAACCACGATGGACGAACTACATACTGGTTGTACACTCCAAGTACGTTTACAAGAAAATCATTGGCAATTGTTCTTAGACTAAAACACATCAGTTGACTCGCTTTGTTTGGTCTCTCTAACAAGGGAGCAGCGTGTTCCGGCATCTCGGTTTAAATCCTTTGATTTGGCTTTATAGTGGTTTCTGATAAAAGGGCCCATGTACGTAATGTATTAAACAAAATCTTATTCAGACTCTACTAGGGTTTACTAATTTAATCGAACACATTTTCCAAAATAATGTAATAGTCTACATACGTAAACAGTTTCACTACTAGGCTTCATCCTTTTAGGGCCTACACTTTTAACGATTAAAAAACAACATAAGGCCTACTATATTTCTTTAAAAGATACAGAATTTATTGTATGTCTGTATGCGTTCAAAACAACATAAGGCCTACTATACTTCTTGAAAAGATTCAGAATTTATTGTAGGTCTGTATGCGTTCAGTTATCGATAGGGGAGAGGCTTGTAATATGGACCACTTTTTTTGACCCTTCATAAAAAAATGTTTCTAATCCTGCAAACTAGAATTTTCTTGTGTATATAGAGGCTACCATTCTTATCATAATGCCGACTTGCCAGGATATAAATATGTATAATAATAAAATTAAAAATAAAATTTGGAAATTTCAAAGTGGTCCATCTTGAAAACCAAGTTTTCTAATATAGATTACATTGGACTTCAATATGGACCAAAGGTAATGAAGTAAAAAATACATAGGTTTATGAACAAAAACTAAAGATTTTATAATTTTTAAATTATAAGCAATTAAAAGCACTTTCATTTGTCATTATCATTAATTGCTGTTTTACATTAGAAATGTAAATTTTATTAGTGCTAAATAGTTATGTAACAAAATTAATAGGTCGTAGCAAATTTTTTTTTATTATTGTAACTTTTATACAGCGCTTCTTTCATGCTTATAGCATGCTCAGAGCGCTTTGGTCCAATCTCATTTGTGGACCAGTGGGGGGGGGAGGGGGTATCTAGGAGTTGGTTTTCCGTGCAGCCTTTAAGCGCTCAGTCAACTCCGCCCGAGTCGGGTGTCGAACCTCGAGCCCCCTCGATGATAGACTTAGCAAAAAGTTGTCACTAAACGTTAATAACACGATTACTGAGTTGAACATTCTTTCACAAAGTCATTAGTGGTCCTAAAACATGAACAAATTTATTTGAGTCTTCTCGTGTAAGTCTGCTGCTCCATACAAGACATAAACGAGGAACAGATTTTAAGAAAAAAAATGTGCGAAAACAGAAAATCACCTAGCTCATAAAATGTACTTTCGCTTTCTATGTACTGATGTATGCAAACCAAGTAAGGGCAGTCACTGTTGCATATTAAATATTTAGTTTTAGGCAATATATTGTAGCTTCCCTAATATCGTGGTGGTCCCAGAGGCGTCACTAGGGTGGGTGTCACCCGGTGCGGTAAAATCAGGGTGTCACCCCCCCCCCCCAGCGTTCCACTTATTCTTCAAATAAAAAACTATCGTTGTTCAGTTGTTGTTTTTTTGCGCAATAATACAGTTCGTTAATTGCTGCTCCACAAAGTTTAAATGAGTATCGATTATGTTTTTTTTTCTCTTACATATTATCGTTAATCATTACATATTAACATCTACGATTTTTTAAATAGAAAGAAATTAAGAACCAACTGAGCATGCTTTCCTAAGTAAACATTAAACAGCTCTTAATGGAACTTTTGAATATTATAATCACATATAGTGGTAGTTTCATGAGGACAACTAATGAAAAATGCAACTTAATGAAAAGTATATTGATAGGTACACAAATTTTTAAAGAATTTTTTGAACATATAAAAGTTTACAATAACTTTAGAAAATAAATATTTAAATTTCCTTTCAGGATTTCAAATTAGAAAACTTATAAAAAAAACTTTAAACTCAATATATATTGCTACTTCGTTTTCAATGGACAGAATTGCTTGATTTGATTTCAAAAAATAGTTGTTGATTAATGTTTGAATGAGAGAACGTTGTTAGTTGATGTTTTAATAAGAGACCGATATTAGGTAATGTTTGAATGAGAGAACGTTGTTAGTTGATGTTTTAATGAGAGAACGTTGTTAGTTGATGTTTTAATGAGAGAACGTTTTTAGTTGATGTTTTAATGAGAGAAGGTTGTTAGTTGATGTTTTAATGAGAGAACGTTATTACTTAATGTTTCAATGAGAGAACGTTGTTAGTTGATGTTTTAATTAGAGAACGTTGTTAGTTGATGTTTTAATAAGAGAAGGTTGTTAGTTGATTTTTAATGAGAATGTTGTTAGTTGATGTTTTAATGAGAGAACGTTGTTACTTGATGTTTTAACGACAGAAAGTTGTTAGTTAATGTTTTAATCAGAGAACGTTGTTAGTTAAATTTATTTTTGCAAAGCTTCTTTTCACATGACGCCTTGTAAACATGCATTTGGCAAGAAACAGTTAAAGGTTTAATTCAAAGGCTGGTAGAGATTCGTTGCCGTATTTCAAAACTTTGCTGCATTCTAATATTCTAGTTTTAGTATTTCTGTTCACATATCTTGCCCTCAGGCCCAATATAAAAGAGATTGATGTACTCATTATTAACATCTTGCCCTCTATTTGAATAGTAAATTTAAAGAATACTTTCCTGATATTTTCATATTGTTAAAACGTATTTTTCTTTTGCATTAACATGCTAGTTTGATTTGAGAAAAGTTATCTTAATAACATTTTGAGCTAACTTTTCACATATTTCGTACAGTAAATGTTTAAGTGCTCGAGCTTAGCCACCACTTTGAAAATAATTAACACTTTAATTTGAAGGTACTTTTATGTTTAGTTTATTTTTTTGAGTACATCTGCCAATAAGAAAGTCAAGCAATGAAAGTTATGCATGTATTCACAGACAGCTGGCAATCATATTTGTGCTGCGCCTCTAGTGTTTGTATTTTTAGAGAGACGGCAAAGATTTTCGCCGTCACACTTTCATAAAATCGTTCTTTCATGGGTCTAACAGCAACACCATGAGCACACCAGCGAGTTGTTCATATGACACGCTATCATTGATTATATTATCCTATCTATTAGTATTAGCGGCAAAGAAGAAAACCCTTTTTCTAGAGAGCCAAGAAAGTATAATTAGAAAATATTTTCCGATTAAGAATTTGGACCACATAGCTGAAGTAAACGGTGTACACATCCATTCAAGTTTCTTTTCTGAACTTCATTTATTACTGCCTGCACTTCTTCATGAATCCTTGACATTGTAGCTGCATTACCATGTCCCTGAGCTCATCATATCGATACGTTAAGCCCATCCCAGGATGGCTGCCTGGTCGAGTGGTATGCACGCTTGACTGTCGTTTGGATTTATCGATGGTGCCGGGTTCAAACCCTGCCCGCTCCCATCCCCCGTCGTCCTGCGGGAGGTTTGGACTAGGAAGTAACTATCTTCAACTCTGAAGGAACATCCGAAACATGTAAAACATTTTACAAACATCTCTTTTCAGTCGTTTTAAATTATCAGAACTAATACACCAGATTTGGCCCACATTAAAAGGAATATCCTATATTTCTGTCATTTCAACATTACTATTGCTACTGTTAATTTATCTTACAACTTCAGAGATCTATGTTAGGTGTGCTGTAATACAAGATACCAGGAGTACCTTGCAGCTATTATGTCTCTCATATTTGATAAGTATATCCCTAAGTGGTTTGCTAAAACATTTATATATATTTTTGGTACAAGCTTGGAAAGTAACTTTTTTTTTTCATCGCTGACTTGCGATCGTATAAGTTATTATTTCAGCACTGGCTCATATTTGGATAACATTTCCACAATCCCAAGAAAAAAAATTTCATTATTCAATGAAAAGTCTTCTTCGGTTCGCCACCATATACCAACTTTTTCTTTGCTAGAAACAATGCGATAGTAAGCAATCTATAATACAAGATGTTCCTCTGTTTTCGTCAATCATAGCAATGACGTCCTGCTCCCAAAATGTTCCTAATTTGAAAGCCTGAAAAATGTTCTCCAGTCTTCTCTCGAGTTTCTCGTTGTGGACATGTCCACTATTTATCATAGAAAAAAATCTTGCTATTGAAGTTTTCCCATTTAGAATAATTTTATTCAACAATTTCTAAGCTTTATGATTTTGCTTCTGTCACATTTTAAAGTTGGTATTTTTTAAATATTTTTTTAAAGTGCCTTTTTACACTTGGGTGTCACCCCCTATCGGGTGTCACCCGGTGCGGACCGCACCCCCCGCACCTGCCTAGTGACGCCTCTGGGTGGTCCATATTTGATCATGGTCCATATTGCAAGACTCTCCCCTACATTATCAAACTTAATAGAATGATTTTGAGGACAAGTAGAACTAGAAATGGATGTCCATCCTATGATATACAATTTGAGGGCCGGAGGAAATAGAAATGCCCATTCCGCCCCTGGTTTAAGACCTTTCAATTACCAGAAACGTGAATGTATTACAACGAAGTCTTTGTGTAGAAACACATGACCTAGATTATATCTCTTTCATCATGTTTATCACAACACAAATACATTGATGAAAAAACGACGTGGGCGGACTCCGGGAGGGGTGCGTAATCAGATAACACTAGCGACTTGAAAGGTTCCTTTTTGACGTGGGTGGTCAAGTTGGATGTTAGACAGAGTCTCTGTGGTTCGAGTACCACTTATTTCCTTACACTTTCTTCTTTCAGTGACCTTTGACCTTACGCCTGCTATTAGGCCTATATAAATATCAGGATTTATAAACTGAGGTGGTTAGTTAAACTGAATTTCCATTCGATTGGACCAATAAAAAGCATCTTATCTTATCTTATCTTATCTTATATGCTACAATACCGCAACTCACCAGAACAAGTCTGTAACGAGGGGGGAGGGAAGCAGTCTATAAAATAACCCAAATCAAAGGATTTAAACCGAGATGCCGGAACACGCTGCTCCCTTGTTAGAGAGATCAAACAAAGCGAGTCAACTGATGTGTTTTAGTCTAAGAACAATCTCCAATGATTTTCTTGTAAACGTACTTGGAGTGTACAACCAGTATGTAGTTCGTCCATCGTGGTTCGATGATGATCACTTTGTCATCCAGGGGGCTGAGGGCTGTCCGCTGGGGCTTTATGCCTCCTTGTGTGGCTGGTGAGACCTATGTGAGCCCGGAATGTTCGGCTGCACACTGGGCAGGTTATTCCAGCTGGAGCTAGTGTCATTTGCCTTGCTTTTCTTTTCTGGCGTTTTTCTTCTGCCAGCGTTGTTCTCTTTTCCTCAGCAACCTGTGCACCAGTTTTCACAGCGCGACGCCATGATGCTCTGTCATGTGTCTCTGTCTCCCAGGTGGCTGGGTCTATGTTGAACACCTTCAGAGAAGCTTTAAGGGTGTCCCTGAAGCGTTTTATTTGACCCCTTGCAAGATCCTTTTTTTCGCTTACTATACAACAAGTAGAATCATGTGAAAGAGGCGCCCACAGAGATGGCTATATGAACGGATGATTCAATCGCATGAACCATTTCTTGTATATGTAATTATAATAATAATTTATATATTAATATTATTATAATTACACATAAAAGAAATGGTTCATACGATCGAATCATTATTAATATTAATATTATTATTATTTATTGTCCGTAAGGAAGTTAGTCTTACAATTTGTGCATTATACCAAACAAAACATTACCTATCAACTATAAAAAAAACAACAACAAAATGTATATTCACACCAGACTCGCTCTTAATTTATATATATACGGTTAATATCAAATTGTTTCTAATTAATGATTTGATTGCAGAGGAAACAAAAGAGTTCGTCTGTATGTCTTTGTTATCGTTGTCAGCTCTCACTGTGAGTGGGACAACTCAAAGCAGACAGATCTGTCACTAAAATAAATGCACGTCCCAGATACAAGGGAGTTAACTCCCATAAAAGTATAGTAATGTGTTTATTACCAGTTCTTTCCCTTTGGCTTTCCTAAATATTCAATATGTTAAAACAGCAAGCAGAGTAAAAAAAAATCCTTTCTAAAATTCCATAGCTAAATTTGTTATTGAAAAAAATAAATAAATTCATTTTAATAATAAACAGTAATACCAATAGAAAAATTCGAAAGACTTATATGACATCAGAAATTTATGCAATTCCATTGCACTAATAACCATCGATTGTAATGTTTACTGACAAATCAACTTTAATCATTGTTTACATATAAAACTTACTGTTTTGTCTTGTGGGTCCATGTTTTCATTGTTTACAAAAAAACAACAACAACAACAACATTAAATTATTCTATTTGAATGTTTACTTTAGCCTTTTTTTGAAATTAACGTTATTATTTATATACATATTAATATATAAATATATGTAGATAAAATATAGTCTAAAAAGTGTTTAAAAAAAAAGGCTTCGAAAAAAAGAAAACATTTTGCCGCTTGCTAGTCAATTTATAAAAAAAAAAATAGAAATAATGTGAATAGTTTCAGATTTAATTTACATATCATGTCGGCTGCCGAGAAATGTTCCAATGAAAAGAACTAGGGCCTCTGTTTATTTTCCTGTTGTTTGGACAAAAAGTATGTAAAAACCAAACATGAGTTGATTGGCTAAGCAATATATAGGTGACATAATAATTACAAAGGAATACCATATACATCGTACATCTATATTTAATAAAACAGGACAATAGACATTTTAAATAATAATCAGCGACGTCTAAAAGTAACACTAGCCAATGTTAATGTTAACTATTTGAATAGTTCTAAACATAATGACTTTAAAATAGACCAGGGTCCGATTTACCCTAAACCTACCCCCCCAGACGTAACTTGAGCTCAAGTTGTCCTAAACGTAAGAACCATGGGATATCTATCTATGGCCACCGTCAGTCGCGAAGCGACTATGGATCATCTCATGGAAATGAGATGAATGCCTGGGCATAAGCTGTGGTCGGAACGATGTCGCCCACACATCAGTTCCCCCCTCTCCACGCAGCTGATGTATCCAAAGGAACGGCAGTGCCGATACAGTTTGGGGTCAGCAGCGTCGCAGGTTCTGCCAGAGTGTAGCACTGGGTGCTGCAAACTGCCTTAGGGTCGCCAGCTCCTGATTTTTCCTCAGGGTTGACTCCCGAAGCCTTTCCCTTGGTTGGGTATAGCTGCAAGGCAGCAGAGGTTTGAAATCAGAGTTTTCCTTCTCCTAGGTGGGTAGCCAGCCATGGCTAACGAGCCCCTCCTGCCCGAAGCTTACTGGTTAAGGCGCCAGTTAATCGCCTGTGCCCCTTCTCCTGTTAGTAAGAACAGTTCCGCCGGACTCAATATCTGAGCCACACGTGAAGGCCGGGAGTTGGACTGGTTGTCAGAGGCTATTTGAGACGCATGCCATTAGGAAGCATTTTATAGGTAGTGGAGTGCTTACATCCATTACCACTTCCGGCAATGACAACCTTGCGGAACCATGGGATATATAGGCTGAAAAACACTGGTTATGTAAATAATGGCTGAAACAAACCTCTATGGTTCTCGGCAATGTAAAATAAAGCCTACACTAGAATCGTTAATATTCAAAACTCTGTATTCTGTGAGGACTTTCAGGCAAACACACTGGCAAACATATTTACAATGTTTTAAGTTCTAAAAAAAATTCTATAAAATCTCCCATTGCTGCCTGGTCGAGTGGTATGCGCTTCGTACTGTCATCACGTTAGGCCCTAGTTTGAATCCTTACGGATTCCACTCTCCAACATCCTGCGAGACACTTGAAGGGAGGCAATCATCTTCTTTTCTGAAGGAAATTCTGAATCTTACAGACGAACCAAGAGAGAGTCTCAATGCTCCCAGGAGAGAGTCTCAATGCTCCCAGGAGAGAGTCTCAATGCTCCCAGGAGAGAGTCTCAATGCTCCCAGGAGAGAGTATCCCAATGCTAATAGGAGAGACTACTTAGCTGTAATAGGTACCTTACTTTAGTCGGGGAAAGTAAAGGTGGTTGGTCGTTGTGCTGGACACATGACACCCTGTTAACCGTTGGCCCAAAAATCAGATAGCCTTAAGATTGCAAGGTCTGAAAGGGAACTTGACCAAGAGTCTCAATGCTCCAAGGAGTGAGTTTCGATGCTACTAGATATGAGTCGATGAAGTAAGTGAAACATTTTTTCCTGTAGAGTTTTTATTCAACAAATCCATCTTTTTCTCCAGGCCTTCCTTAACCCTAGAATTCTGAATATTTGCAAGTGTATATTTTTATGTCTGCTTGTTTGATTAACAGATGTGATTAAAAGGTTGATTTATTAACAGGTTGGTTGATAAGCAATTTTGTTGATTGCATAGTTAACGTTTTACAAGCTGGGCAAACCACTTCCTTGCTTTGGCATGTATTTGTCAGATGGTATGACGTCAAATATCACGTGACATAGGTGCCAACTCCTTCTCTTCAATATCCATCTATTTTTTAATCTAATACTAAATTCGAATAAAGAATCAATGATTTGAATTCTAGTTATTTCTAATTTTTCGATTATTTATTTGGTAAAAGGAAGAAATATTTTAAACTGTCTTTTTATACTGTATAAAAAAAAGTAAAGTTCCCCTTTCAGACCTTGTGGTCTATATGATCTGATGATGTAAAGGTCTTCTGCTTCTGTGGCCCACTGTTAACGAGGGTGTCATGTGGCCAGCACAACGACCAACCGCCTTTACTTTTCCCCAACTATTGTCAGGTACCCATTAGAGCTGGGTGGACTCAAGGGCGCCCGAAAATCCCGAAATAAAATTCCCAGTCTTCAGCAGGATTCGAGCCCGGGACCTCCAGTATGGTAGCCAAGCGCTTTACCGCTCAGCCACCGCGCCCTCTTATATACTATATAATTTGCAAATTATTAGTAATATTGCATCACTGCTTTTTTCTTTTCTTTTAAAATAATGTACAAGATTTAAGCAAGAAATTTTGGGATCTAGTTGATTGAATGAAGTGAGTGTGTGTGTGTGCGCGCGTGTGTGTGTAAAATCATGAAAGTAGGAATTCTGTTTCAAATCATTTTGTACTCGGCCAAAAAAAAAATAGAAAAGTCTCTAGCGTTGTTTATGCTGAGTCATCTTCCTATTTAATGAGGCCGACATTTTAAGTACCCCCCTCCCTTTTCCATACAATACAAATTACTTAACAATGGGTTGAACTTAAGTGACAGGTGAACACCCCCCCCCCCCGAGCATACACGCCAGTGAGTCAGCTGTTTTCTTTTTTTTTTAAACTTTAAAAACAAAAAAAAAAACATTTTGAACTAATGGACCTCATTCACCAATCGTAAACAAACAACATTTAGTCACGTGGTTTTCTATATCTTCTATACAAATTATGTAATCCATAAAGACTATCACGTGATACGTATTTTTCATTTTTTTAATCTATAATATGACGTGGCTAAATGTGTTTATTTACGATTGTTGAATGAGGTCCATTCTGATAAAAAAGATGTAAGCAATGTATGAGTGTGAGTGGGTGTTTAGCTGTGTTGGCGTTCGAGGCTGTTCGAGTAGGTGTTTATGTCATCTGTGTGTGTGTGTGTGTGTGCGTAAGACTAGGGTATGCGTGGGTGACAAAGATGTTCTTTTGAGCTTAATAAGGCGTAAAAAAACAAACAACAACCCAGCTTTCTCTTTATTTTATCCACAGAAAGACTCAAGTCTCAGGCTGAACTGTAAAGCTTGTAAGAGAAAAAAAATGGCGGAGTCGTCTGCAGGTCGTGTCTTTCATCTTACCGACACTTTGAATGGGATGTACACTTCCAAAAGTCTCGTGAATTCAGTGTTAAGCCTACGCTCAAATCCTTACGTCACTCTTCCCTTCCTCTTTCGTTCATGGGAGGGAGGGGGGAGGGTGTGTGTGGGTGTGCCCCCACTAGGTTCTTGCACATCCTTGTGTTAAATCCTGGGTTTTCATCGAGTCACGTTTCTTGGTTTGAGTCTGGACGTTCTCTTTGATGGAAATAGACGGTTGGATGGGGGAAAAAAAAACCAAGGGGAGGGATTGACCTTGGTGACATCCTAATACATAAAAAGGTGGCCCCCTTTCGTTGAGTTAGCGAACGTTTAAAACACAAGACATAGACGCTGACATAGACAAAGACATTGTCCACTGAATGATGGAAGAAAGAACAGAGTTAGATTATATCAACATAAGCCACCCTCACAGAGTAGCTTCCCCTATTTCTCCTGTGTGCCCAGAGTTTTTGTTCCTTAAATGTGAATAACGTTGCAGGGTCTAAGTGTATCTAAACAAAAGTAAGTTGCGAGAGAAGAACGGGCCCACAGGGGCACACGAGTTTATGGTGAGTACAGATTTAGGGATGTATTGGTGGGTGGTTAGTGGTGTCATAAATGAATAATGGTATGTTACAAGTGCAGTCATTAGTATCGATCACATGATGTAGTAACACGATTTAAAACAAAAACATTTTCTATGTGTTGTTTAACATAATGTAAGTTATTTGGTAAAAGGGGACATAGTGGCTTCTGAACCGAGGGACCTCTGATTCGAATCTCGGTGCAAACTGGGATTTTTAAATTTCAGAACTTATAGGACATCCCCTAGTCCGCCCAACTCTAATGGGTATCTGACATTAGTTGGGAGAAATAAAGCAGGATGGTCGTTGTGCTGGCCACATGAAACCCTCGCCGTAGGTCACAGAATCAGATCATAAAATCACAAGATCTGAAAGGGCTAGTGTTGTGACACGGTTACTATGTGTGGTCAACCGTGACACACGGTCAAGTGTTGGAGAACTGGGAGTTAGGGGACTTGGGGAAGTGACGTGTATGTGATAAGGAGAGAGAGGAAAACAACCGAGTAGAGTGTGTTGTAAACAAGAGAGTTGCTGTGTATAATAATAACTGTACATATGTTAGATTGAATAAAATGTTATATTAATGAATAACTTGTTTCCTCACAACTGGCAACCCCGACGAGATACGACGAAACACAAGTAAGTGAAAATGTCGATGTACCAAATATTTAGACAAGCGGGCAAGGAAAATGGCCTGCAAGGAGAAGAACTTGAAAAGTTCATTACACTAAAAATAACACAAGAGGAAGAAAGAGAAGAGAGGAGGCTAAATAGGGAAGAAACTAGAAAGAAAGAAGAAGATAGTAGAAAGAAGGAAATCTTACAACTAGAACTAGAACTTAAAGAAAAGAAAGACAAAGAACAACAAAATGAAAAAAAAGAACACTTTGACAAATACAAACAACTAGACAGAATGTCTCCATTCGACGAAAGCCAGAACGAGTGCATTGACTCATACCTACTGAGGTTTGAGGACATAGCAACAGCCTGCAACCTCCCTCAGTCAGAATGGGCAAGAAGCCTCATGGGGCGATTGAAAGGGAGAGCCATGAATATCTGCATACAAATGCGAGAAGAGGAAAGAAAAGACTACGTGGCCGTGAAAGAGGCTTTACTAAGACAATTTGGCTCCACAAGTTACGAATACAGAAGGAAATTGAAAGAGTCGACACCTCTAGCGAACGACGATCCACAAATATTCGTCACCAACATGTCAATTTACTTCGATCGATGGGTAGACCTGTCAAAAGTGGATCACAAATATGAAACCCTCAGAGAACACATCATAATGGACGCTGTGATGGAAGCTTACAATAACAATGTGAAAACATACGTAACGGAGCGAGAGCCAAAGACCATCAGCAGCCTCATAGCACAACTAAGACAGTATAAGGCTGCACACCCAAGAGAAGTGTTAGCTAGAGAGAACCCAACCGCGACATCCGCTTTTATGGTGAGCAACACCGTTAGAATGCGGACACCAAGCCCTCTATATAGAAGAGAGAACGCTAACCGAAGCCCAACATATACGGAAAGAAGAGAGAAAGATAAGGAAATGAGCCCAACCTATAGTTATCAAAGCCCAACATATACGGAAAGAAGAGAGAAAGATAAGGAAATGAGCCCAACCTATAGTTATCAAAGCCCAACATATACGGAAAGAAGAGAGAAAGATGGAGAAAGGAGCCCAACCTATAGTTATCAAAGTCCAACATATACGAAAAGAAGAGAGAAAGATGGAGAAAGGAGCCCAACATATATCTACAAGGAACAAGAATACAGACGAAATCAGCAAAGAGTTCGTTTCCAATGTGAAATATGTGGTAGAACAAACCACACTACAGAGACTTGCTTCTACAACCGACGCAATAAAGTTGGGAACAACAGACCAAGAGATCGAGCGTTTGCTGCCAAAGACGCTGATAAACTGCAGGTATACCCAGGCTTCGTGGGGGAACAGATGACCAACGTACTGTACGATACAGGAGCAACAGGAATTTTAGTCGCAAAAGAATATGTCAACCCACATGAGTACACCGGAAGAAGACAAGACTGTGTTGGTTACACTGGCCAAGTAACTACACACCTGGTAGCACGTATCAACATACACACACCGTTCATCAGTGGGTGGCATGAGGCTTTAGTACTAAATAATAAGCCTGACAACATTGGTCTTATCATTGGGGGCATCAAAGGCTCTAAACCTTGCACAGTAGAAGAACTAAACGAGTGGAAAGAAAAATACACACAGAGATGTTACATGGTTACTACAAGAGCTCAGAAGAAAGCAGAAGAAGTGCTAAATACAAACAATGAAAATGAAAATACTGAAAAAGGAAATAGCCATATGAGAAACCATAATCAATTAAACGAACCGAATGAAATCTCAACAGAAAGTCAAGACCAACTACAGATTAAAACAGAACAATTTGTCACTGAACAGAAAAAGGATCCAGATCTAATGAAACTCATAGATAGTGCCGCTCCACCAAGACGAGGGTTAATCAAGATAGGCGAAGATGGTGTCTATGTGAGAGAAATTCATCTGAAAGCAGGCAAGACACAACAATTGCTAATCCCAAAGAAATATAGAGAAACAATATTAAAGCTTGCACATGACACCCCGTTTGCCGGACACATGGGAGTAAAGAGAACATTGAATAGAATCTTGAACGAATTTTTTTGGCCTAGAATTACGCAAGAAGTCAAGGCCTATATAAAATCTTGCCATAACTGCCAAATACATGGAGCAAAGGGAACATATATGCAAGCAAGAATACAAACAACAGACTTAAGTGAAATGCCATTTGAGAAGATAGCTGTAGATATTATGGGACCAATGCCAGTAATATCCGGAAGAGGCCATCGCTACATATTGACTGTTGTAGACATGTGTACACGGTTCCCAGAAGCAATACCATTGAAAAGAATTTCTTCTGAAGATGTGGAAGACGCACTAACAACAATATTTTCAAGGACAGGTTACCCTCGGATAATATTGAGCGATGAAGGCACTCAATTCAAATCAAATGAATTCGCGCAGTTTTGCAAGACTCTGAATATTAAACAACAATTTACCACTCGAGCCCAACCTCAAACAAATGTAATGTGCGAACGCCTGAACTCAACTCTGAAAACAATGCTGACCAAAGTAACACAGGACAACCCAACAGACTGGGACAAGCTGATCAACCCTATACTGTTCGCCTACAGAGAAGTACCACACACAACAACGGGCTTCTCGACATTCGAGATGACCTACGGCTCACCTGTTAGAGGACCCATGTCACTATACAGAGACTTTCTAGTTAATAGAAACATAGAACACGATGTACTGACAGGATACGATCTTGTCATCAAAACAAGACAAAATATAATCGAAGCATACAAAACTGTCCAAAAGCAAGCAAACAAAGAGAAACCAGAACTATGGAGAAAGCTAAATCAAGGACGAAAGTTGAGAACACTACAAGTTGGTGATAATGTCATGGTTCTGCTGCCTGACAAAAACAACAAGCTATCTATAAAATGGCAGGGCCCATTCCAAGTCACTAAAATGATCTCGAAGGTCGACTATAGCATAAACATCAGAGGCCAAGATAAAGTACTTCATATCAATATGCTGAAGCTGTACATGCCCAGACCATTTACCCTTTCAACGAACGCTAACCAAGACACGCAAGACAGTCAGAGAGTCATGATGACAGAACCAATAGGGCCACACAATACAGCAAAATACTATCAGACCACTACAAGACAACAGAAGCAAAATACTCAACGTAACAGTACCTACAACAAAGGGACAAGACGGTCCCTGGCTAATTTCACAAGTATTACACAACCTCTAATTGAACTGAAAAAAAAAAAGGCATGCCAAACAAGATCATGTGGAGCTCAAGACTATAGGAATACCTACAAAGCATTAAAAGTGCCTTCTCAGACGACATAGTACTACAGCTTTCAGACACCAGGACCCCTTTCTACTTGGCAACAGACGCATCCTCCACAGCAGTGGGAGGCACTTTAATACAGAAGTGTGACGCAACACAGCTGAACAAAATACTGAACAATAGAGCGTGAAGCTCTAGCTATTGACAGCTTTACAGTTCAAGCCATTCGGGGACCTATCAACGTGATAGCTGACGTGTTGGCAAGATGTGTCTATGGACCGCTGGACTAAGGTTCATTCATTAATCAGCTAATGACAAAATAACTAATATCTTGTATGATAACTTTAAAATTTAGATTCTCAAGACGGAAGTAAGATTACGCTTCTGAATTTCTTTTTTATTTCATTCAGATATGTGAAATTGTAACTATAATATAGCTTTTTTTTGTTTGTAACATTGATTATAGTCGTAGTTATAGACTAGGAATTAGTATGTAAGAAACACAAAGTAAACAATTCCCTTACTTTGGAAGATGTATATGATGTAACAAAGTATTAACTAATTGGGTATTTTCACCTTCCAATGTTCCATTCAAAACATTGTCGTTACAAAAAAAAAAAATTAAAAAAAATTAAATATGTGGATTTTGTTATACAAGTTTTAAAATAGAACAGGACATAAGCAGAGTTTGTATTTCCGCGATAGTTCATTAGAAATATTCCTTTCAATAACATATTGAAGATTCATTAGTAGCTATAGGCATTATCAGTCGTCTCATAATTGAAGATGCCATTGTATAACATGTCATTTTTTCTTGTCAATGTAAAACAGTATGAATGTACACATGTCATTTTTTTCTTGTCAATGTAAAACAGTATGAATGTACACTCAAACTATAGGGATCGTGAAATTTTGATACGATCAAAATTTTTCTCTGCCCTGGGAGGACTGTTGTGACACGGTTACTATGTGTGGTCAACCGTGACACACGGTCAAGTGTTGGAGAACTGGGAGTTAGGGGACTTGGGGAAGTGACGTGTATGTGATAAGGAGAGAGAGGAAAACAACCGAGTAGAGTGTGTTGTAAACAAGAGAGTTGCTGTGTATAATAATAACTGTACATATGTTAGATTGAATAAAATGTTATATTAATGAATAACTTGTTTCCTCACAGCTAGTTTACTTTTTTATTTGGGGAAATTTTATTATAGAAATCCGCTGTTTGTAAACTAAATTTTTAGCGGCCACAGAAAGGAAATCGTCCCTAATAGTTTTGTCTGAACTGTCTGTCCGTTCGATCATCCGTTCGTCCCGTTTAGATCTCGTAAACTCAAAAAGATATTGAAAATTTGACATCATGATGTTTTAGATAGTTCTAAGTTCTGATGCAGCGGCTACTTTTTTTTTTATTTTCTGAAAGCTACAAATCAACCATGCAAACAGTTGATTTTTTTAAAAATACAACAATCACTATTAATTTTATATTAAAAAGGGAAATACATTCTACATTATTAACAATACAGATGTAGATTTCGAGTTGTTTTACTGAACCCTTGAAGAATTTGAACGCTAATATGAGGAGAAAAACAAACAAATTGAATGAAGTTTTAATACAACTCTACATTTCAATACAACTCTACATTTCAATACAACTCT
>JADKLZ010000104.1:32286971-32297734 GCA_021533235.1 Biomphalaria straminea | reverse complement strand
ATTCACCTTCTGGTTCACTTTCTGATTCACCTTCTGGTTCACTTTCTAATTCACCTTCTGGTTCACTTTCTGGTTTACCTTTGGATGGACGTATTTCTTGTTCAACTGGAGACTTCATTTAGAAAAAGCAGCGCAGAACATTTCATTAGGATGCATCTATACAGATAAGCAAACATCAATGAATTGGTATCCAGCTGGACCTGATACATTCTCTTGTCCATTTCAGTACCCAGCTGGTCCTGATCAGTTCTCATGTCCAGTCTGCAGAAGAGGCATCTGTCCACTTCGTTTCACCTTAACTTCCCCCCCCCCCCAATATTTCTTTGTCATTTCACTTTCTTAGATTTCTTTTCCCTCCTTGGTTGACTTGGCAACGATAAACAAACACAAAAAAAAGAGGGGGGGGGAGGTCATAGGTCAGGTTGACACAACCCCCACATCCCCGTAGTGTTCCGCCCAGTGTGACCATGAAAAATGGTGTATCTAGAGATAATATCCACATTTTAAAATCCTGGCGGACATTGTTTGAAAAAATCAGGTGTTTGTTAGTATGCGATTGAATAGTTTGCTAGCAGAAGTGAGTCAACACAGAGAACCCACAATGCACCCGTTCTGGCGCGTGGAGTACTTCCGCTCAAGAAGATCAGAGAAACGACTATTTACCTTCTTGTCGGAAGTCGTTGATCACACTCAAATAGTTTAGAAACAAATCAACAAACAAAGCAATAAATTATCTTTTTAATTGTATGTATTTCTTGTCTTTTCGTATTCTTGACTAATGGGCTAGACTCTAAGTGTCCAGTCTTGTCACACTGATAACACTATTCAGGAAACACAATGTCACGGTACAGGAAATATGGGATTTTTAAAAATAACAATTAGGCTGTTGGTGTACTCATATGAACTTCCCAGTTCCATGACAAGGCCAGGAGCCTGTATATCCATGGACACAGTAAGTGGTCTGTATTCAACTTCATTTTCTAAGTCATGACAATGTCGGAGTCTAAGTCATGACAGTGTCAGAGTCTAAGTCATGACAGTATCAGATTCTACGTCATGCCAGTGTCACAGTCTAAGTCATGGCAGTGTCAGAGTCTAAGTTATGACAGTGTCAGATTCTAAGTCATAGCAGTGTCAGAGTCTAAGTCATGCCAGTGTGAGATTCTAAGTCATGCCAGTGTCAGAGTTTAAGTCATGGCAGTGTCATATTCTAAGTCATGACAGTTTCAGATTCTACGTCATGCCAGTGTCACAGTCTAAGTCATGGCAGTGTCAGAAATTCAGATTCTAATTCATGTGAATGTCAGATTCTAAGTCATGCCAGTGTCACAGTCTAAGTCATGGCAGTGTCAGAGATTCAGATTCTAATTCATGTGAATGTCAGAGTCTAAGTCATGACAGTATCGTGAACCACAACAGCAATAGTGTTAATATATTTCTACCTTAATTGTACCTTTTTATTCGGGGCGAAGTGGCAGAGTAATAAAGTGTTTTGCTTGCGAACATGGCTCCTCGAGTTCGAATCCCGTTAAAGAAGAGATTTTAAATCTTTTTTAGGACGCCCCTGAGCCCACTCAATGGACCTCATCACCAATCGTAAACAAACAACATTTAGCCTCGTGACAATACTGATATAGTAGTATGTAAAGGAAAAATATGTCAGGTGATAGCTTTTATAGATTGGGTAATTAGTATAGAAGAGGTAGAGAACCACGTGATTAAATGTCGTTTGTTTACGGTTGGTGAAGGAGGTCCATTCTAATGGGTACCTACTATTCTTTAGGAAATAAGGTGGCTGATCGTTGTACTGGCCTTATAATACCGTCGTTAAAAGTTAGCTATGGAAACATTACTGCCTGACATTTAAAGCTTCAATAGATATTAAGATCTGAAAAGGATAACTTTTCTTTTTTACTGAAATCGTAAAGTATGAGAGTAAATTCCCTTTGTTTGTGTTTTCATTCTAAAAGCGAACAGTAACCCAGATATTCTGTTTCGTTGTTGTACCCTACCAAAATTTTGTAGTGTTTTATTCATAACCAAGTTAACATCATGATTCCATTAAAAAAAACAACTTAAAAACTATAACCATTTATTGCAGTATAGTAAATGATCAAGTTAAGTAAATATTAAATTAAAAAATTAGAAGCCCGTATGTAATTTAAAATTAGGCTACATAAAGATCCCCCCTTATCTACTAGATCTAAATCTAAAGTCTATATATTGGAATAATATAGATGTAATTTAGATAACACTTACGTAAAAACATCCTAGATATAAATCGACTGAAAGCAACATTTGTTTTAATATTTTGTAACATTGCAATATTGATTGAATATATTTAAACAAAAAGCAAATTTGTCTATTTTCTAGTGACAGTGTGTACACAGATTATATTTACTCTTAGCCTATATTTATTAATAATTTAAAAAAGCAGATTATAGTAAGATTATTGCATGATTATTTATTCTGAAAGTGAATGTTTGAGAGGCTGGGATGCTAAGGACTTAAAGGATTTGGATAATGGATTCAACAGAGACATACTGGTCCAAGTTAATAAAGGTTCTTAAGCACTTTGTTTGTTTCCGAAAACGAATAGTATCTCTATTGTGTTCTGGTATCTCGTAGTTTAATTATGTCTATTCAAATATAGTTCTAGAAATTAGAAAATAAATTTTATTAAAGAATTGTAACCTCCCCTGGTCATCATAAATATGTTCCTGTATGGGCACAACAGTAAAAAGGGCAATTTTTATTCTGGCGATAAACCGCCTGCCCGAGAACATCCTCCCATCAGAAGAGGCAATAAAGCATCAGTGATTGATCCGATTGTCTCAATGGGACAATGGCCCCCATCACAAATGCCCACAATCGCTTCATATTCATGAAAGGCGAAGAATGGCTACACAGTGGCACTGCTAGCCTAAAAATAATGTTTTGTCAAACTTTCGTTTCGGCATAAAAAAAAAGAAAGGGGGGTTTGAGCGAGCGCGACTTTTTAAACGCCCGGTTATCACGGCTCGCCATTTTTGTTTGCACAAGCTGGAGAAATCGTTTTGGGAGCTCAGCAGAAGACAAAACTTGGTCCCGCGGACCAGAAGGGATGATAGCCATGGGGCATTGGTCTGAAATCTGTCTCTGGTCAGAAAAGACCTGCACAAAGGCCAGCAGACAACAATTCTAAAGCAAGAAAATGAAAAAAAAAGGAGGGGGGGATATGAAAAAAAAGGCCCCAGTCTTGGATGAAAAGGTCAGACCTTCGACTGGAGGCGATGACAAGTTATGAGCGACCTGGATCACGAGACTAATTGCCACGGCCCTGTCCCGTTGCTCTGATTAATTCTTTGAACACTGAAATAGGAGGTGGAAAGGGGGTGGTGGTGGAGGCAGTTAAATAGCAACATACCACTTGGACTGAGAAGGAAGTGACGTCAAACTGTTTTTATTGGCCAGTTATGAGCGTCAAGTTAATGTTAACAGGTTTTGATAGTTGCCAGGATGTTCTAAGATTCCAAATTTAAATTTCATAGTAAACTGTATCGAATTAATTTTGTAATTCAGTGGATGAATTGAAAATGAGCTGATTGGTTACAGATTTGGTGGGAAGCTTTTGTGGCCAGGTTAACTGTATACTGGAAATGTTATTAACTTATAAGGTATGTGTAAGCGGTCACCTTACACATTTGATTTCGCGTGTAATGTAAGGTCGACATAATATGTAAACGAAGGCGGAGACCATATCTAATAAGGAGAGAGCACTGTGTGTAATATATGTCCAACACCATATCGATGCTTGATGAAATCTATCATCATCATCATTCCTTTGTGTTCCTTGTGGAACATAGGGCCTCGACAAAAACACGCCACTCTCCACGGTCTATTGCAAGTTTTTTGATAGCTTCCCAGCTCTTTCCTGTCCTCTCGGCTTACTCCAGTATACTGCGTCGCCAATGATTAAATCTAAACGTAATACAAATGTCTGACGTGTAGAGATGCAATATTAGTGTGGACTGTTCCAACATGTCCATCCCTGGCTCAAATCTAACTTGTACTAAAATTAATACATCTTTTCTAGGTTTTTCTGTGCTTTAAAAAAGTGACGAAGCTTCTTAGAGCTGGTACTCTCAAAGATGGTAATTGACTCTCCCAGCTTCAAGCATTAAGTGTCGCCTAGGTCTTGGCTTAGAGTGGTCTAGAGTCTGGACTATCATCTTATTATTGTTTTTTCTTGTTAATGTTTCTTGTGTTTTTTTGATGTTCCTTCAGAGTTGAAGATGACCTACTTCTTAGTCCAAGCCTCCCGCAGGACGAAGTGGGATGGCAGCGGACAGGGTAGGAGCCCAGGACCATCTAGACGACCCAACGACAGCTCTGTTTTTAGTGGCTTTTGTAAACCAAATAAACACTGATAGTACCTGAGTGATCTATCAGCAATAATAGCGATAATAATGATAATATTTTGACCGACAAAACGGTGGATTTTAATCGCCCTGATCTGCTGTTTATTGAGAGAAACCGCTTCCATCATTGACTTCGCCGTACCACTATCTCATAATTTTTGGAAAACAGAAATGAAAAATTAAAGAAAATATGGGAATCTAAGCTTGGAGATAAAGCTGTTATAAAAGATGTATAACATATATCATCAGAGTAGATAATAACAGCTGACCCCACGGATACCTACAATGCCCTTAACACCCCTAAAAAGAGTAACGTTGCCTGTCAGAGGGCGGCACTGCTACAGACCTGCCACATCACCAGAACATTTCTGTGGACACTGCTCAGGAAGGAAAAAAAAATGTTTCCCTTTAACGAAGCTTAACACTGGCAGTGCTAGAGAATATAAATTAATTAATTTCCATAATAATAATAGTGATTATTATAATGAAATTAACAATAAAAATAATAATAACTATAATAAATTAAAAAAAAACAACAACAACAACACAGGAAGACAAAGGAAGAACATGTTTCATGTAGACAGTGGAACAAGTTGTACCCAGACGACACATTCCATTCCCACGTCGCGAGACTGGGGCCTCGTGTTGACACGGTACAAACTTTACTCCGGAAGCAGATTCTCGGCATCCCGGCAGCCCCAATCCACCATCTTCTGACCGGAAGTGGCAAGGAAAGAAATAAACAATGTGAAAGGTGGTAAATTCATCCATTCGTTTTTGAGAACGATGTGTGTGTGTGTGTGTGCATGTGTGCATATGTGTGTATTAATTCGTGTGTATGTGTGTTTCTCTGTATGCATGCAGGTATGGGTCTGGGACAGGAAGTTGATAGAAAATATCTGTAACAATTCAACTTTCGACCTCTATCCCTATAACTTGTAAAAAGCATAATATTCGTTTCAATAGTCATTGCAACTTAGGGTTTAGTTGTCACTGGTGGCTGGTTGGTCCATGTTACAATGGGCTTGTGTGGCTAATACAATGCAAAAGTTTTACAAGTTAAATCCGATGACCCAAATACCAATGTCTGCCGGGAAGTCAGGTGAAAGAATAAGGGAGGCACGGTGGCTGGATGGTAAAGCGCTTTGCTTCTGAACCGGGGTCCGGAGTTCGAATCCTGGTGAAGACTAAGATTTTTAAATTCCGGGATCTTTGGGCGTCTCTGAGTCCACCCAGCTCTAACATTAGTTGGGGAGAAGTAAAGGTTTTTGGTCGTTGTGCTGGCCACATGACACCCTCGTTAACCTCAGGTCACGAAAACAGATGACCTTTACATCATCTTCCCTATAGACCACAAGGTCTGAAAGGGGGAACTTTACTTTACTTTTAAGAAATAAGACAATTCCAGCCTTCAAGTAGAAATCGCTACATCTTAATTTGAAACATTAAGTTCACAAAATTAGACTTCACATGAAGCTTGAAGCTTATTGTCTTCCCTCTAAAATTAGCTTCTTCAACAGACACGAAAGGTTACAATCTTTAAAAAAAAACAACAAGAGGTTCAACTATTTAAATGCTAGCAAATAAAAACATTACTGAAAACTTACTTTAAAACCTTTTTGTGAGTGAAAATGTGCGTCACTTATTTAGCCTTAATTTTTTTTTAGTTACCATTTAGCCTCGTTTTGAACACAACTCTACTAACTTTAATTAGGTTTTTTTAATTTTTTTTTTTAGGGAAGAGGGGGCAGTTGGGAAAGTAACGCTTGGGAATCGTTATCACCATTAAACTCCATTTGAGTGAGGCCTTGAGAGGTTCAAATCCTCTCTTGCAAAAGCCCTATCTTGCGTAGTGCATACATGTCACCGTAGAGGTCGAGAACTTTCGGGAATAGACCATAAAACATAGACATTTACACCAAACTAAGAGGCGTTTTTTTTTCAATCATGAAAGAGTTAACTCCATAGAGACCAATGGTACAAAAAAAAAAAACTATACGTAACTTAAACAGATAGACGAAAGAGTATATTCACTCTACTGATAGTTAAAAAAAACAACATGTAAAGCATTCCTTTCAGACATTTTGATCTATAGGACAGATGATGTGAATTTCATCTTTCTATTGTCGAAGGTTAACGATGGTATCATGTAGCCAGCACAACGCCTTTATTTCCTCAAAGTATGGCAGGTACCTAGTAGTTGTATGGTGAGTCATACAAATTACGAAATTCAAAATCCCAGTCTTCACCGAGCCCAGGGATTTACCAATTAGAAACCCCCCCCCCCCCCCCCAATTCACACCACTAGACTTGTCAGATGCTAAATAGATTTGTAATATGCATGTGATTCCATCTTCAGATGAGCAAAAGTTAGAGGCAATATATTTCCACTGCAAACCGATCTACACTTAATTATGTTAATGTGCAACTTTCTTGGCGTCATATGCAAATAAGGACAAGGGCTGTGGGGGAGATTAGCAGTATTACTATATATCTGTTAGAAGGCTGTCAACGGCCATATTATATCTTAGAATGCGTTAGTAAATACAGTGAAATTATATAATAGATTTAGGGTCATTGAAAACAAACAAAAAGTCTCTTCATATGACTTCAACAAGTCTTCCAATGAGCTTCAAACAACCAAACATCTACAATCTAGATCTTTTCTACTAGTTTACATTTTTATAGTTCAAAAATTTTCTTGTAAGCACTTGGATCTAACAATTACATTAAAAAGGGCAACAAACACTTACATGAAACTGTGCAACACTTACATAAGACAGTGCTTAAACTATGGGTTTTCAACCTTTGGATCGCGACCCCTCTGAAGATTAGCCAGGGGTCGTCAAAGACCATCGAAAATATGGATTGTTATTGTCTATTCTTCCATTGCTGAATGTGTGTGTGTGTGTGGGGAGGGGGTTCGCGGCAGTGTGAGGGATTGTAAAAGGAGTCGCCGAACTTAAAAGGTTGAGAACCGCTGGCTTTAAATGTTGAAAGACTATTTAATTATTGTACTCCTTGTTAAAAAACAAATAGAACATTTGAGTCGAGTGCGGAAATTCCCGCTGAAACCTTGTAGTGTAATGTGTAAAAAAACAACAACTTCTCATTGATAAAAAGACATAAGCCAAGGTGTCCACAGTGTGATCAATTAGTAAGCGTTAGAAAAACTGTCAAATGTCTAGGAAATTTGTGTAGCTGTTCTTTGAAATAAAAAATATTTTTTCACTCTTTGACACCGAATTTATTTTCCACGTTTGGACGGAATTTATAGCTTTATATCTGGATACAATCAACGATTGTGTGGTCAAAGAGTTAAAGCTCCACCTATGAAAAAATGCAGGCTAAATGTATGACTTAAAAAATCGTAAGAAGATTCGCGAGTAAAAACTCTTGAATGGTATGAATCAAAGCAAAAACAACCAAAAAAAAGCCCCCCCCCCCACACACACACACAAAATATAAAAAAATAATAGACCCTCTTCCTGATCATCACTAGCTTTACTTTTGGGAAGAGTTCTTTACTGCTGCAAGACATGCACTCAATGACGTCATGCACGTCCGTGAGCTAACGGTCGTCAAGTGACAATTATATTCTAGAACAATTGAGCATCAGATTAGCTTTTTGAAAACCAAAAAAGAGGGGGGGGGCTCGATGTTGTATCCTGGTTGCGTGCAGTCCGATCAAAATGCCATAATGTCACCAAAGTGGCAAGGTCTCCAGTATGGAGTACTCTAACAAACAAGAGTTGAACCCTAGACCCCTGGCTGAGCTGACGAGGATGGGAGACTGCAGCCACTCATGCGAGTTATCCGCCCCTCGTTTCTCCTCATTCAAATGTTCACGGCTAATTTCCCTTAGCAGTGCCTGTTTTTTGTTCAGGGGCGTCGCATTGAGTCGACTGGGTTGCAAAGCATGCGACCCACTTCATTATGACAGAATCTCATTCTTTTGGTGATCGATGCCATTCTAGACAATTCTAGAATCATTAAAACTGAATGTGGCCAAATGATAATCATGACAAAGACATTCTTCTAGTCCAGAGTTTGGCAACCATATTGACTAAGTGGGCCGCAGAAATTTTAAACACCTTCTGGCGGGCCGAACAGAGGTTTGATAAAGCTTATGGTGGGCCAAACAAATATTTTGAACACTTTATGGCGACAGAAGAAAATTTTTTAAGCACCTTAAGGATGACCGAGGAGGCAAGGTGGCTGAGTGGTATGGCACTTGGCTTCCGAACCGGGGGTCCCTGGTTCGAATCTTGGTGAATAAGGCAATTTCTTACTTTCGGAATCTTTATGGCACCTCTCAAACTCTCAGTCCAATTAGCTCTAATGGGTACCTGACATTAGTCGGGGAAAAGTAAAGGTGGTTGGTCATTGTGCTTGTCACGTGGAACCCTCGTTAACCGTGGGCCAAATAAACAGATGGTCATTACATTGTCTGTCTTTCGTTATGTGTTAACTATGATTATCTTTTCTTTTTTTTTTTCAGTTTATGGCTGATAAAAATGTAAAAATGCCTTCAGAAAACAAACTGTTCTCGAGTCGGGAAGCAAACTCGAGCACACTTGTAAGGTGGTCAAACGTTTTAAGATCTCATCCACCTTTATATATTTAAAAAAAAATAATACATACTTTAGTCGTGAGTGTGATTTCTACCAGTTTACTAAGGCCAGTAAAGTCAGCTACTAAACCAGGCTTGACAATGTTTGTTGATTTACCTACTCATTGGTGAGACGAGCAATTTGACATTTCCATTCGCTCTGCACACTTCAACAGAGGAAGTATGTCGCCTCGCAGTATTCTGTACTGACCTGCTCAATTGTCCACACAGTGACCAATATAATGACCAGCACATTTAATAAAAACGTTTACCAGCAAATGAATCCAACTGAAGGATTGTCACTAATAGTCCAACTGCTCTCATCTTTATGTAGACTATTTAATTTTGCCTTTCGCGATTTAAGAGAGTAACTCTCCTCTGCCTTTTCAATAAAGAATAGAAATGTATAATGGTCAGTGTTTAAGGTATAGTTACAACTATTTTTCTTATATCTTATATTAAAACTTTACTGTAAATTGGTTTTTATTTAAATGTACGTGGTATATACTTTTTTTTGTTATATCTTGTGATATTTTATTATTTATTTAATTATATATATATATATATATTATATTATTGTGATATAGTGCTACAGTTTTATTCATTCTTTTTTTAAAAGCTTATAATATTCTTATTTGTTGTTTATTTTTTGGTCGAGGATGTTATGTTTTAGTTTCTAACCAAGGGGTTTCCACATTATCACTACTTTTAATTTTCTTTAATCCCTACAGATGTCAGGATAGATACAAGGGCGCCCTGCAATGAGGCTTTGCAGGGTGGGGTCTGAATACCCTGTTGTGACGCTAAAGCTGCATTCCAGATAATCTGAATACCCTGTTCTGACATTAGTTCTGGATTCCAAATATTCCCCCATATGTTTAATTATTCGATAATAGTACAAGAATAAATAACATATTTTTCCTGTAATGGACTTTTACGTAGGCCTACGCATCTGTCTGAGTGGCATTCCGGAGGCTTCTAATCCATAGTATGAATAAATCCCACTAAGATTTGAACCCAGGACCTTCGCCACCAGGTTCAAATGATTGCAGCTCAAGTCTCTACTTTTAAACCTGTAGGCCCTTGTGACATCCTAGTCACTGTAGGTTTTAGCCACTTCACTGGCTCAAGTGATCAGCTCGCTCTGTTGGTGGTCTGCGGTTAATACGCCCTCTCCCCCCCCCCTTCTCCTTTCCGTCTATTTCTACTCTAAAGATCGCACAATTCGTTTGTAATGGGGCGCTACCCCTCCCTAGTCTTCCCCCCGATCCACGTTCCCTCCTTTTCAAACGTTCTGGGCGCTGACAGCAGTATTGAGGGGCGCTTGAAGGTAGTTGGGGTGAAAGGGGGGCGGGAGGGAGCGTACCAGAGCGAACCCCACACAGATGTTCATCGCGCCATTCACGCACCCGTACGCACACCGACACACACCCACATAGAGTCGGTGTCAGTCACACTTACTCATTATTTTGAGATAAAAGTTCTACAGATTTTTTTTTTCTGGACACGATTCAAACCCAAACACTTTCACTTAGTATTAGTTTGTATACTTTGATAACTGACATACTTCATCATAACTCAGTTAACATATTTTCATCGGGTGTTACCCACCGGCTACGCCTGCAATCGTTGTAGAGGGTCTGAACTCTGACCTACAACGTCATAACCTGTGGGCAGTTTAGGCCAATAGCTCTTTGCCATGTGACAACCTGTGGGCAGTTTAGACCAATAGCTCTTTGCCACGTCACAAC
>JADKLZ010000104.1:32269919-32281661 GCA_021533235.1 Biomphalaria straminea | reverse complement strand
ATCCATCCATCTACCTATCTATCTATCTATCTATCTATCTATCTATCTATCTATCTATCTATCTATCTATCTATCTATCTATCTATCTATCTATCTATCCATCCATCTACCTATCTATCTATCTATCTATCTATCTATCTATCTATCTATCTATCTATCCATCTATCTTTATCTTGCATTTTTCCCTTTTAAATCTATTTCTACTTAATGTTCAAATAGTATATGAAACATCATCCTCATACTCGACATAGGTTTGTGTTCCTCCAGGGGAAGGAGATTTGGGTTGCCCCTTAGAGTGAGCAGTGTAAACAGTTCAGACATTAACATTGGACTATAAACTATCGAAAGATCTGTTAATTCAGCTACTCACCCGTATGGGCAGGGTTTAATCCACGAAAGTGGAGTGTGGCAGGAGACCTTTTTTTGTAACCACTAGTTTAGAGCCCGCAAATTTTATTGGCTTGACCCTTCACTAGTCTCCAGGGCAGTGGCTGATCAGTTCAGCATAAGCTATAGTGTCCGACAGACACAGTCCCCACACCAGACGAGCGTGCAGGAGTTATGTCAATCAGAGCTTAGCATTTTCCCCAAACCTCACCAGCAGAACTCTGCACCATGAGAGCAAGGAAAGTTGGAGCTCTCGCAATGTTAGCCCATTTCGGAACACCCTTAGAGCAAAGGGTGAACTTACTCCAGTTACCACGAGGAGGTCAGCGGGCACTGTCCCCCATTAAACTAAATATGAGGGTGGTTATATGCTAAAGGGGCACTACTGATAATCAGCAATAAGAAAAATATAATATAATTGTTAGTTTTCCCAAAATCAAATTGATACCACGCCTGATTTTAATGATAAATAAAATAGTTCGTTAATTCAATTATTAATGAGTACTCTTTTAATAAAAGCGTGCCAGTTTGTGTACGAAATTTCAGCTCGACAGGATAATGATGTCAAAATAAAAGATTGCCAATCTATGAGTACGAGGTGTGAACTAAAAGTGAGAAGTGAATTAAAAAACACGCAAGAACTCAGCTGTGAAATTTAATCTAGAAATTAAGGTGAAGTCTATTCAGCAATCGATCCTCAATTCAATTCTACGTTTGACCAATCCTCTCCACTGAAGTTGACCTCCCCTTGTCCGCCTCCGAGGAGTTTAATAGTCTGCCTAGTCTATTAAAGAACACCTATCCCAGTATACTAACATCTGTACTAACACCCAATTAGTAGCAGCATTCAAGGCGGCCATGTTTCAGCAATGTGTGAAACTTTATCACGAATGTATTCTCTAGCAATAGGGAAAAAAAAAACAACAACTGGATTCAGTTCATGAAGTACCTGGGTTTAAAAATCTCCAACAAAAACAGTTTTCCATCATTCAGTGCCACTAACTAATCACAATAGTAGCAAACTAACCTTCTCAAAAATGGCGACCGAAAATGCTAACCACTTCCGGTGCGATCTGTTCCGTGTATTCCGAAAACTTTTTTTTTCCCCCGATGGCACTGATTTGTTTGCAGTAAAACGTAGGTGCCACCTACCCGAGAACCGCGGACAATGACGGCGGGGGCCACCGTGTCCAATCCCAGGTCGAGAGTCTCGCGAAAAATAGAGCAACAGCCCTGGATGTCAGGGTGTGACCCAGGATGATTCTGTTTCACTCGCTCGTGTAAGGCTGCATGAAAACATCCACTCGATCACGCCTCGTCTCACAGACTCGTCGAAAAAATTGTTACTTATAGTTACAATCCCCCGCAACAGGGCGAGACCCTGACAAACAGGTCATGTAACGTCAATGCTGATGACAGGACCGTTCCGATATTGTCACTTTTTATGTCACAAGTGTCACATTTTGAAATTTCAATCTGGTTTTAAATTCTGTGTACCTATCTGTGACACTTTATTATAGTGAGCTTCGTAATACATAAGTGACTCTATAGAAGTGACTTAGTATAAGTGATTCTGACTCTATGTAAATGACTCAAAATAAATGACTCAATATAAACGACTTTATGTTTTGACCCTAAGATGGACTTTATATAAGTGAGCCTAAATATGTGACTCCATGATTCTTTTTAAGTGACAATGACTATGACTATGATTTGACTATGACTTTGGGTATGGCTATGGCTATGACTATGACTATGATTATGACTATGACTAAATGACTATATGACTACATGACTATTTGACTACATGACTATGACTAAATGACTAAATGACTAATGACGATATGACTATGATTATATGACTATGACTATGATAAGTGAGTAAATAAATAACTATCAAAGTAAATCTGTATAAGTGACTCCATAACTCTATATAAGTGACTCTATACGACTATAAAAAGTCCTAAGTTACATGTGACCCTTAAGTAAGAGACTGTAAGACTCTATTTGAGTGACTCTGTTATGAAACAGATGACTTTTGTCCGAGCTATTACTTCCAATACTTCGCTATTAATAAGAAAAAAATAATTTAGAAATGAACTTTTCCCCTTCTCTCCTAACCCCGAAAAAAAAATCCTGGATCTACTCAAAGTATATACAATTCTAGTTTCTAGATATATATCCAGACTTGGAAACATTAAAAGACTGTAGTCTAAACTAGATGGCTGCCTGGTCGTGCAGCATGCGCATGTTTGGACGTTTTTATGCTCCTGGGTTCATAGCCTGCCCGCTTTCATTTCCCGTTATTATTGTGTAACGTGAAGTGTAAAATAAGACAACTGTACGACGGACCCACAGGGGCAGCCTACAAGTTTTGTGTACATCTTTATCCTTGATCATTATTGTTTATTTATTTAGAATTCCTCCTACTAGCTCGCAAACTCTCGCAAACTTGGTAACTGGACGGGTTTTTCGAAAACGAGTTTTTTTATTTGGAAATTCGACAGTTCATGGATATCTTGTGTGGGAAAAAAAAACAACTACCTGACTGGTTGCACGGTGAAAACTCTGGTTTGACCATTACAATATTTCAAAATATACTCATCCTAAACTTTAATTTAGCTTACGGCTTAAACAAGGCTTTTCGGGGATTCCCGCACTCAACTCAAATGTTTCTTTGAATTCAGAAGAGTTGACTAAACAAAGAGACCTACATTTATAGTTTGAGCCCCATGTAAAAACAAGCAAAAAACAACAACAACAACAACAACAACAACAACAACAAATTATTTTTAAAAACACAATGCTTATTTCAAGGGAAAGAACTCCGCCCTTAAAATTATGTTAACCAATAATGTACAAGTTATTTCCCTCATTCGATATCAAATAAAATAAATAATTAAATTAAAAATAAGTAATTGACTAATTGAGTTTTTTTCTGTTTATTGGCTCAAGATTTGTTAGGTACAATTAACAATTTTTTAAAAGTATCAACTTGATTGGAGAAGGAGAAAAAATAACATTAACAATTATTTAATGGGACTAAACCCAACAAATTTTACATTCAACCTGTAAGCGATAAAAAAAAGTAACAGAAAAAGAAGGGAAAGCGATAGTGAAAGTGTGGGTCCAATATGCAAGGTAACCAAAAAAAAAAAAAAAGTAATCAAATAAAAAAAAGGAAGATTTCAGACGTTTGGAAATACATTGAGAAAAACAATGTCAAGGCTGCCAAGTTGAAAGGTCAAGGCTAACCAAATCAAATACATATTTGTGCGCAACCTGTGAAAGAGCTTGGATATTTGATTTTACAGTTCTAAAAATGTGTTTCTGTAGTTTACAATGTAATACAATTGTTAAAAATATTGAAAGACCATTCGAAAAATAAAAACAAATAAAATTTTGTAAAGAAAATATTTTCCAAACTCTAGTTGGCAGAAAATGTTTGGAAAGAGTCTCCTCTAGGTCAAAGTTTAAACAAAACTTTAGAGTGAGCCGTAATCGATCTGTCACAACCTCAGAGAAGTGGCCCATAATCTATGCGTCAGAACCTCCGTGGAGTGGCAGAGGAGTAGCCCATAACGGATCTATCACAACCTCAGAGGAGTGACAATTAACCGATCCGTCACAACATCAGAGGAGTAGCCCATAACGATGTGTCAAAACTTCAGAGGAGTGACCCATAACCGATATGTCACATCAGAGGAGTGACCCATAGACGATCTGTCACAACCTCAGAGGAGTGGCCCATAGACGATCTGTCACAACCTCAGAGGAGTGGCCCATAGACGATCTGTCACAACCTCAGAGGAATGACCCATAGATGATCTGTCACAACCTCAGAGGAGTGGCCCATAGACGATCTGTCACAACCTTAGAGGAGTGATCCATAGACGATCTGTCACAACTTCAGAGGAGTGACCCATAGACGATCTACCACAACCTTAGAGGAGTGGCCCATAGACGATCTGTCACAACCTTAGAGGAGTGACCTATAACCGATGTGTCACAACCTTAGAGGAGTGGCCCATAGACGATCCGTCACAACCTCAGAGGAGTGACCCATAACCGATGTGTCACTATATCCGTGGAGTGTCCAAACACATACATTGCCACAAGCTCTGGTCGGCCAAAACCTGCTGTGTCGCAAGTTACAAGTTTCACTACCAATTTGTCATACGTTTTGTTTCGCTGTTACAATATCAGATTTTGTTTTTGAAGCACATCTATTTATGTTTTCGATGCACTATAATTTTTCAAGTAAAAAAATATCCATGCTTGTCTCCCTTTGCTGGATCTCTTTTCGTGATGCAGTGAAAAGTTAGAACTAAGGAAGCTGAACAACAAGAGCAGTATAAATAAAAACATACGCTATTTATACATAGTTCCCTATCCAGAAAAAATTTCTAACCATTTTTGTACGCTTTTTTTTGTCATTGTTAATTATTCCCATTTTGACATTTTACTGTTTGAATATACAAATAAGAATAAAAGAACATGATCTATACATTTTTTTGGTCAATGTATTTTAAGAAATGTAAAATTTTTTATCCATTTTCTACGAAAGACGAAACTAAGCAAACAGAGGGAAAGGCGACATGCATTAAATATAAAGATAATATAGGCCAGTGTAAATACACTCGAGACAGTATTGGGCGATGTCAGGTCTTGAACAGATACTATAAATAAACCCAGATGTATTAAGAAGCTAACTGGGAACAGTGCAGCATTTAAAATGCGACATTACTGAAATTCCAAGTTTGGATGTTATGAATTCCTGACAACAGATTTAATGCTATCAATAGCTCATACAAAGAAGCTTCTGCCCCTCTGTCTTTCAAGTGTCTTTATTTTCACTGCACGACTTTACTCTCTCACTCTGTCTTTTTTCCTCTCTCTCTCTCTCTCTCTCTCTCTCTCTCTCTCTCTCTTGGCCTGAGGACAATTTCTCCAAATTAGCCCAAAACGGTATGCAAATCAAATCAAATATTTGTTGAATCACTCCGCTATTGTGCATCCCATTGGTCGAGTACAATGGGAAGGGGTCACGTGATGGGACACCCCAGCATCGTTTGTCACATTTTCGGCGGCCATGTTGGGGGGGGAAAGTTGAAGAGGGGCTGCCACCCACCTCGCGAGCTGAATGGAGAAGAAGCTCGTCCGCTGAGTAGATGCCCTTTGGATTCCGGGCATCCAGCGAGGGCGACACGAGAGCCCTGACAACGAGACGGTCCTCTAGATCATTTTGTGGGGTGACTGCTACAGTAGGAGGGCACTTCACGGCCCTCTTGTTCCATCTATGCGCCGCATGTCAGCAGGACATCACCTATACAACGGTACGGTCCCCACAACACCTGCAAAGAATGGAAGATACGCCCCTGGCATAAAGTAGTCATCTGCAAGTCTTGACTGGAGTGTTCAATTATCAACACCTACTTTGTGTGTTGTCTAGTTTGACTTATAACTTAGTGCACAAATAAACTTCTAACAGCAACTGTAAGGAATCTTGTAGTGATTTGGTCCCTGTACCCCGCCTCTACATTTTAAAACAGCAATAATAATAATAATAATAATATACAACTGGCGTTACTTGTTTTAAAACATAAAAAAAAGGCTATATGACATTGAGAATTTGATATAATTACAAAAATATAAAACATTATGCGATTAGAAATATTTTTATTAAATGTTTTTGTTTAGCACGATTTCATTTGTCAATACGCTAAGATCCTATCACATGTCTGAAAAGGGTTGGGGAGAAAGAAATTGGGAATCTGTGTCAATGTTACCGTGATCGTTTTTTAAATGCATACACACAAAAAAAAAGGTTGTACTATTTGAATTGAAACTCAGGGCTAAAGCCTCCTCAAGGGGGCTAATTCAGCATATACCACCACAACTGTAAAGTACGATTTCTTTCTCTTGTTCGATACCAAACATAGTAATTAACCAATAGCTAATTAACGAACTATTTTTATTTTTTTTTACTGATTCTTGTTTTGTCAGGTACTACAGGTAATTGAAGTAGACTTTAGTAATGATATTTCTAACACAATCTTTAAGTCTCAAGTTCTGGAGTCGTCTGTCCTAAGACCACGTGACGACAATGCCATCTTTGTGACATCATTTACAATCAATCGCTGACCTCTTCTTCTCTTAAATTGTGTAATAAAAAAAAAAGTAAAGTTTCCCTAACAGATCTTGTGGTCATCTGTTTCTTGTGGTCATCTGTTTCTTTTGGCCTACTGTTAACGAGGGTCTCATGTTGCCAGCACAACGACCAACCGCCTTTACTTTTCCCTAACTAATGTCAGGTACCCATTTAGAGCTGGGTGGACTCAGAGGCGCCCAATGATCCCAAAATTAAAAATCTCAGTCTTCATCAGGATTCGAAACCGGGACACCCTGTTCGGAAGCCAGGCGCTTTACCGCTCGGCCACCGCGCCTCCTTGTGTGATGATACAATAAATAACTCTGAGACTGAGACAAAGTTGTCTTAATGATTGCAGACATTACAAACGAGTTACGAATATAAATGTGATATATTGCATATATTAAATATATTAATGACTTTAAACAAACAGAAAACAAACAACAAACAAACATTGGGTTATTTCTCCTCTATAACTAATAGTGTTAATTCTTCACTAAAATTCACACTCTCTTAAGGGGATCGGAAGAGGAAGGGGGGTGTCAATTGCCTTTACAGCCCCCCTCCTAGTGCAGTTCCCTCATCTAAACGTTCCCAAATGTTTCATTATTGTAATGGACGAATAAAAAGCTTTTATTGTTTTATTTTAAACAACGTTGATATCAACTCATTCTGTCTTTGAGGTCAACATTTGTGAACACATTCTATCAACTCATTCTGTCTTTCCGGTCAACATTTGTGAACACATTCTATCAACTCATTCTGTCTTTCCGGTCAACATTTGTGAACACATTCTATCAACTCATTCTGTCCTTGCGGTCAACATTTGTGAACACGTTCTTTCACTGACACCCATTCTCGAATCAACTTGAAACTGTTCACAATCTTTCACTGGCCAAGACATAAACGGGAATTGATAAAGAAAATAATGTAATAGCCTATTAATTATTGTTAATTAATTATCTTATTGAATATCGAAAATGGGAAATAACTTCTAGTGTATTCATATTGAGATATATGATATATAGTTGTAAATGTGGAGTTTTTCCACATACGATAAGCCTTTTTTTAAATATTTATTTTATTTGCTTATTGTGTGTTGCAATCAGGCTGTTCCTCCTAACTTTCACCCTCCCTCCAAATCGTTCAGCGCCCAATAAGAAGCACGCGACACATCAGAGGGCCCTGACAATTCCAGTGCTACTTTTGCCAGTTGGTTGAAAGATTTGGCTAAAACACTTCTGTTTTCTAACATCACATTGAAACAAGCGGACGCTTTAAGTGTTACTGTTGCCTGAAGTAATCCGTCAACTTAAAAAAAAAAGTTTTCTATTGACTGAAACCAGCCAAGTGCCGGTGATAAGATTAGATAGGGCAGACAACTCTCTACCCCTTTTTAATCTTCACAGAAGATACGGCGGCAGATTAACTGTTGATAAGTATAGATTAACCTAATCAGGACCTGGTCAGTCCATTATCATCGCCTTGCTTTACCGTTTCACGGGTCAATGGCTGGGCGTAGTCCAGCGGTCACCGGCGCGGCGGTTTCACTTTTAACTGAAGAAGGTGGACTGTACCAGCGAGCTCATTGACCATACAATGTGGGACACTATGACCATTAGCTTGACCGTTATCAAGTGCCTGGTTCAAATCGTAGCGGCTCCTTTGATCTACCGCTCCTCAAGAATCTCGGTGTCCTTTGTTTAGACTTCCATAACTCTTGATTGATTCAATGTTTGAAATTACCCTTTTCTTTAAATCACGAGAGTTCAAGAACTTGTTGTCATGGTAACTCAAACACCGTATTGTTCTATCTCTAGTAGTTGACAAGCGGGGGCGCTTCTTCTAAAGTATCGGTAGCCTATTAAGTAACCGAAGGAGGTGTAGTACTTCTTGAATATTAGTGTAACTTAAAGAGCACTAGTCTGTAAGAGTCTATGAAGTTTTGTCAACTTAATAATGAAGTCGTTTAAAGACACAATTTAGAAGAAAAAAAATACGATCAACTTGAAAGAGTAAAAAAAAACTGGTGTTACTAAATTTAGAGCCAAATACACACACACGCGCACACACACACATACACCTGGATTGGCTACCTATGAAGAGGGCTCGAGGTTGGACACCCGACTGGAGCAGAGTTGTGTTTACTGAGTGCCTTAAGGCAGCACAGAAAAAAAACCTCTTTCAGGGCCCCCCCCCCCCCCCCCACTGGTCCACAAATGAGATTGGAACATAGCGCTCTAAGCATGCTATACGTATGAAAGTAGCGCCATATAAAAGCCATATACATATTGTTTTTCTAATTCTCCTTTGGTTAACTTTCTGAAGCTAAATTTCAAATTTATTATTATTATTATTTAAATTGTTTCACCAGTAGAAGATTACCTTGCCAAAAAAAAAAAAAAACAACACACAAGACAAAACAGTACATTGCATGTTCGCAAAAAAGTAAAGTTTAACTCTTTCTCTCCGTAATTATTTATCACATTCTGGTGGAATCAACGTTGGTATCGTCAGTTAGGAGAGAAAGAGTTAACATTGTTCAGAAATCGTTTACGCTTCATAATCATTAGGTTCTCTATTGTTCCCTGCTATAGAAACATGCACGTACAGATGTATTATACATGTGTTCACATGCCAGACGAACGCAGCCCTTGAACTTGGAATTCTATTGAAGGTACCTGTCGTTGGAAGCCCAAACAGTGCTAAATGTTTACCTTGGTACGCTTACTAGCTGACAAATCAGCACCAGTTTCTATTTTTAATGTGTCTATGTCCAACAATGTTTACGGTACTTAAAACTGGGCTAATCAACGTGTTCCTGGACATCACTCAGTCATCATCACGTTGAGTATAAGGCACGCAACACGAAGTGACCAGAACTTCTGGGGAAGTAGCGTCACAATTAAATGTTCTACAATTTCTGTATCTCCAGAGACAAAAGATTTTCTTTTAGTGAAAATACTGTGAAGTATGTTGTATTTACATTGTCAAACTCAACAGTCAGAATACTTTTTTTTTAATGTTGTTTATTCAGATTATACTGTCACTTACAATAATACACAAGACAAACAGGTTAACGCATTCACGTCCAGACCCTATAATACTGTTGAGCAGTCAAGATTATTGAGAAGTTTTATTTAGTTCATGATCAAATACACTGTTCATTGTAATATATCCGCTGGAGTTCATCGATTATAAATTCATAGTTTGTTCATTTTTTTTTTTTTTACAATTAAGGTTAACATCGTTCAGAAATTAAGCAAACTTGACAATCAGAGTGAATACTGTCTTTTGTTGTAGACGCGATCAAAGTCCTTGATATGTGACAAAGTTGGCTTAACCAACTTCTTGCACTAGACCAGTGTCCAACACTTTACGCTGAAAAGCTGGAATGATCAACAATGTTCCTGGACGTTGCGGAACTGGACAGACTGGTACGATTTCTTGATGGTAACTTGTCAACACAATGCTGAGGCACAGCAGCACTACAGTAAGCTCATGAGAAGTTTAGAGGACTGGTCTGGTGATATTTTTTTCCCCAATGAAGTCCCGAACAGTGTACACAGTAATTTATGTTAACATTTTTAATAAACTGTTTCAGTTGGCATCTTTCTTTTTTTTTAATTTTTTTAAATGGCTTATTCAGATTATACTTTCGTTGGCATCTAATGTTAATAATCATGAATCTCATGTGGTGAAATGAAATTTTATGTTTGTACGTTTATTTTCTATTTTTCTTAAACTTCAGATTAGTCAACAAAATTTGAATAATATTTTATTTCAAGTTTATCATCCAAAAAAAATCGTAAACGCTAATTATTTTTTGACAAAAGATTTTTAAAAATCTTTTAATTGAGATTCTCTCCACATATTTTGTTCTGATCTGAAGAAAAAGAAGGGAAAGCGATGTGAAGAAACAGTGAGGGTGTTTTATAATGGAACCTATAGAAAAAAGGTAACAAGCAAGATCTTCTCTGAGTTTTAGAGATCAATCATGAACTGTCGATCATTTGTATAGAAAAGCAACAAAGAAAGGATTCCATTACGAGGAACCATTGAAAACACAGATTCACAAATACTTTCGTTAATTTTATTATTATTTCTATTATTATTATTATTATTATTATTATTCCTACACTGTATTACCTTATTGCAATCTACACTTGCTGACTAAATTGGCAAGTAATGAGGACAAACTTTATATGTGACCTGATTCTGGAGGCATCAAGATGTCAACGTGACCTAAGAATTGTTTTTTTTTTTCTTCAAACAGGAAGTACAGCACAAAGACAATTACACCTGCACACATACACACACACACACACACACACGCGCGCGATCGCGCGCACACACACACGCATACAGCGAGCACTTCTCAGTAGTAAAACAATTAATCTAATTAAAGTGACGCAATCAAAGCGTGCCGGGGTGGGAGAGGGGGGGGGGAGAAACGCATGCGGTGTAAGTGTGCCATCACTTTCTTAACAGCCAATTAATTGGGAAACATCCTAAAATCTAGCTGATACCAATTAGCATTGATCCACGAGCTACAACCATAAGCCAATCAATTGAATCTCTCCAATCTATTCAGTCTAAACTGTTCTAACTCGCCTGTTCAATCTATCCAATCTATTCGACGGCCTTTTTTAGCTAGGCTATTCTAAACTCTCTAAAATGACAAGTGTTAAAAAGAAGATTAATTACACCCTACTCATTTCATATCTCAATCTAGTCATGGATTTTACCAATGATTTAAACTTTGTTTAGTTGTTGGCTTTCCTGTGTGATTCAGGCAATCCGTTTCATTTTGTTATTATGCGAATGTTAGCTATGTATGTGGAATAATAAATGTTCATTTATCATTGTGTTTTTCTGAGTATTTTTAAAAGTTTAATGATTGTAATTTAAAAAATATGATTCAGTGTTTTCTGTATTATTGTTATGCACTTTTTTTAGTCCTGATGTATTTCTCGTGTCGAAAAGATGTTAGTTACATGATAATGAAATATAAGTGTAAATCTTCAAGCATAAATAAAATAAATAAAAATATAAACTCTTTCCATCATAGAGTTACTGCTGATTACTTCCCTTTACTCCCCTTTCCATTTGTAGAAATTCCATATCACTACAGTTTGATTGTCGTACTCGCCAACAAAACTTGAGTTTCACCATTGATTGTGGTTAGTCTTTAACTTTTTTTT
>JADKLZ010000104.1:32250367-32261951 GCA_021533235.1 Biomphalaria straminea | reverse complement strand
TCTCTCTCTCCCTCTCTCTGTCTCTCTCTAGGTCTCTCTTGCTACTCACTTCATTAGTAGGCCCACAGAGGATCCCGGATCTACCCGAGCGCCACTTGCTGTATTGACATTTTGTCACCTGTCATGACCTTGACATCTCGTGCTCCATTTTAATAAGATGAAGTCTATTGACACAGTCTACAGTTGACCAAAATTTTAAATTCTGAACTAAAGAATAAGTTAGAAAGTACATTGAGAGCGTACAGAAAAATATTTTTTTAAACATCATTCCATTGTCTTTTTCACTAACTAGGTTTCAATTGTAAAATATATTCTTTGAAGAAGAGTGCAAGTATTCCAATATTAGAAACTATGTTAAGATTTTCACAACAAAATGTTATCACAATATTGTATCGTTTGGTTACTGTTACCAATGATATACACTCACAGCACTAAGCTACTGGTGGACGGCTGAACCGCTGTAGGCGTTTTTATGTCTTGACTAGTAAAACTTAAGTTGAATAACTTATTATGTAAACAATATTAAATATGAATTGTGATGGAAATGCAAACGTTAAAAAATAAATAAATAAATAATGTAAAATGGTATTTAAAGAAAAAATCTAGCTCACTACTTTTCAGTCTCACGTTCTGGAGTCGTCTCCCCTAAGACCGATTGACGACAGTGCCACCTATGTTGCATCATTCACAGCCAATCGATAACCTCTTCCCACTATCACCATAGAAACACAGAAACAAACAAACCCCATAACAGTTATAGTTGTATGCCATAATTGTGTATTGTTATTTTGGATAATTTCCATAGACGCTAAATCCCCAAGCTCGTTATTGTGGTTGTTTTTCCAACTCAGTTTTTCTTAAATTATAAGATAGTGGTACCGTACAGGGGCGGACTGGCTATATGGGCATTAGGGCAAATGCCCGGTGGGCCGGTACACAAATGGGCCGGTTAGGTCACCGAAATGGCCGCATCGATGCCACAATGGCACATAACAAATTGTAAAGGTTTTATAATATTCTCTTATAAAAGGGCCTTCTGAGCGTCGTGTTTAAAAGCAAATCTTTCACAAACTACAGTGTAATACATTTTAATACATTTTAATCGAACACATTTTTCTGAAATAATCATTCTCTTAGGCCTACATACTCAGCGACTAAGAAGAAACATAAGGCCTATAGGTCCTATTTCTAATACAGCTAAAGAGTTCGCTGTATACATGCATATCGATACATTATCAAACTTATATAATGAACTTGAATACATATGATCTATAATTAAATGTCCATCATATGATATAGAAATTGTGGGCCGGGTTGTATAGAAATACCGAGGCTGATTTTGACGCCCAGTCCGCCCCTGGTGGTACGACGATGTCAATAATGGTAGCGTTTTTTTTTTCTTTTTTTTAATCATTATACAACAGATTAGGGCGATTAAAATCTACCGTTTTGTCGGTCAAAATAGGCCTATCCTAGTACATCAGATGATCAGTAGAGTATGGTAGCTCTTATTTGTAACAGGGAGGATTATCCTTACTATCAAATTATGTGTCAAAGCCAAGTGTAGATGTATTAATTTATTATTATTATTATTATTATTATTATCTCAGTAGTAACCCACGCGTGTAGGAGCGATGAATTTTGACTGAAGAAGAATATTGATGTAATAATAAAAGAACAGTAAATAAAAAAAAGTTATGACAATAAAAGTTGAAACTTATCTCCCCTCTTTGTAATCGCGCAATCTTTGTGTCCAGTGATAAGTAGTGACTCAATCCGAGAGATAATGTCACCTAGACTGACCACTGGACCCAGGAGTGGCCCATGGAGGTGCGATGATACGAGTGACCCTCAGTAAACATCCAAGTTATCAGCCGCCTCTTTGATGCGCCTGCGGCTCGGGATGGACGCGAGGCCTTGCTGTACCTCGATATGACTGGTCACCAAGGTCAGGTGACATTTGTTTAGCGTCCAAGAAAATTTTCAAGTGGTCAGCGCAAAGACGAGGCGCGAAAATTCTTCTTTCCTTTTAGAAACAAGGCTTAGGCCTTTCCCCATCCCCCATGTCCCTTTGCTGCTTTAATTGATTAAAAAAAAAAAGTCTTGTTTGCTTAAGATTAAAATGATTCGCACATTTTTTTTTCTAGGCCAGTTCTATTTTTAGAATGAAGGGAAACGATACACTTATTTTTTCTTCTGTTCTCTTAAAAAAAAAAGGCAAAGAGGTTTTTCCTTTTTCTTTTGGCTTCTGGTATTTAAATTGTCTGTTGACATTGAAATATAAGATTATTTGTCGAGACACTGAACACGTTTTGGCTATTGATAAGAAAACAAAGTTTGATTACATTATCTTAAAATAAATCAACAAAACAAGCGATATGCACCAAGAAAAAAACTACATGGTACTCAGGGACATATAAGTTTTATACACAGATACATATATCCATCATGTGATGAAAAGGACCCTACTTACTTTCTAAATTTGTAAATATTTCATATTTAAGGTAGGCACATGAAGATGAAAGTAATCTGATTTCTAGATATACAATAGCTGTGTAGTCTTATTCTAGCCTTGAGTGTGTGTGTGTGTGGGGGGGGGTGAGTGGCACAATGGTTGACTTCCTAACTGAGATGTCTCGGGTTAGAATCTCAACACGAAGACAGAGATTTTGAATTTCGGGATTTTTAAGACATCCCTGAGTCCACCTCCAATGGTACCTAACGTTATTAGAGGAAAGGTGGTCAACATATGCTTCATAGATCGCAAGGTCTGATAGAAATACATTTATTTTCTATTTATCCTGTTAGTATTATTCTCATCATAACAATCTAATTAAATTTAGGGCATTAGTTGGTCAGGTTCATGTTAAGTTGGGGTGTATTGAATGTGAACTGTTTTTTTTTGTACCTGGCTTCTCCGTTGTCTTTCTGTCGACTTGTAGCCACCTAATGCTCAACGCCAAGAGTTTCTATCTTCAAGTTATTCAGAAAGTAGAAAGGTCACAACAAAGTTTATTCTCAGATCTTGTGGCTTCAAGTCAATTCTCTTCCTTCGACATGACTGTATGAACGTTTTGCCCTCACCCTAGCCGTACAGTAGAACTGATATCTTCATAGACCCTGAATTAGATAATTATAAAGTTAATCCGGATGTTTTGTAGTTCTCCACTTACCAGGAAACCAATCTGTGTGAGACAGTGAGATTCATTCGTGACAAATCTCTGTCAGAGAATTCCTAATCACTATCGTAGTCTTATGACGTCTTATAGTAGCCAATGATCTGGTGTCTACTGCTATAGAGCCGCCATTATAATTATATCTGTTTACAGGAAATGGACTCAAAGAGGGCGTTAATTGTAAATGTCAACAATTCAAATACTGATTAGATTGTTTTCATTGTTTTCTTTTCAAATCAGTTCCAAAATAATAATAATAATAAAATACCTAAGTTGCTATGCATGCCAGTTCAATAGAATTACCAACAAGAAACGTATTTATATAATTAAGTGATTTATTTTTTTTTGATCTACAAAGATACTTAGGAAAAGAGTTATCATCTTTCTCGATTCAACGGGTTATCCCTGATCCTTATTAATTTAACAAGGTACTCTTTATCCTTTTTAATTTAACGGGTTATCCTTTATTCTCCATTCATCCCTCATCGATCTATTAAAAAATGTCCTATTATTTAGCTGGGCGGTACATTTCACGAATCTTTTTTCCTAAGTTTTTTTTTTTTGTCTTCTTTGCTATCAGTCTACCCCACCCCCTCCGTTTCTTTTGCAAGTGTTCGTATCCCGTGGGTCATTTTAAAAAAATATACATGCCCTGGCCCCTCTGCCAGGACTCAAGTCATCGGCCATCAATTTGCTGCACACCACATGCAATCACTGCAGAGCAAACACGGCGCCCATTGTTGCATTTCCTAGTGCCTCCCCGAGCCTAGGGCGCCGATGAGACTTAAAGGTTATGATGCAGCCATGAAAAACAGTTGCCCTCTTTGACCAGGGAACGCCAAGTTCACGTCTGCAACGTACAGCTAGTGCACAGATCACTGGACGTAATGTGGGAAGGGCTGGGGAGTACAACTAAAGGCACAGGAGGGAGCAGATGTGTGCCAAGACGATAGAGTCATTTTATGTGGTCATTAAAGGCTCTTTTTTTGAAACTCTACTCATTTGATCTTTGAGCACCTTATCCCTCCCTGACTCACGTCTCTTGCTCTTTTTTCTCTGTTAAAAAATGAAAACAATATAACAACAATATAACAACAATATAACAACAATATAACAACAATATAACAACAATATAACAACAATATAACAACAATATAACAACAATATAAGTTATAACAGACACTCTTTGACTTCAATACTTAGTCATCATCCATGTTTTCATGTCGTTCATAGCAATCTTTTTTCTAGAACGATGTCTGTGTTAGACGTGGAGTCAGGACCCAAGGGAACGCTTCTCTAAGCCCGCCCCTCCTACAGGTTTAAAATGGAGCCTTACTATATGACCTAAAAGGCGGTTGTAGTAACGACACAGTACCGACGTAGATCCTTGAGTAATTAACATAAAGGATTTTTCTCATCCTAAAGAGACCGTTGTAAAATAAAACTAGCGAGATGTTTAGGGTCTGGGTTTGAACTAAGACCATTCAGGCCTAAGGCTTTCATATACACGTAGTGCTTTAAATGTCTTAAAAAGCAATGTACGTAATGACATTTTTTTTTGACGTCATTGTTGGCTTAGGAAGAGTTTCATGTACAACAGAACCCTATACAACAAGCTTTTTGATGTCTCCGATGTACAATACAACGAAAGTGTGGATAAACTATTTTTTTTTGTAAAGGTATATGATAGTTTTGTTAAGTTACACAAAGAATTAGACTTTTACTCTATAACTTAACTCTTTCTCTCCGTAATTATGTACCACATTCTGATGGAATCAACGTTGGTATCGTCAGTCAGGAGAGAAAGAGTTAAAAACTAATTTAAAAATAAATTTGCAACTAACTAGTGGTAATATATAAAACAAGTTGTAAGGAATATGTGTGTATGTATATCCTGAATAGAAATCCAAACCTCTTGACCATTATTGATACAATTTTTATATGAAAATTCCATAGATCACAACGAAGATCATGATAAATGTCAAATCTCCCTCTCAAAAAAAAAAAAAATAACAAAATTATTTCTATCTAAGAACACAACTTTAAGAACATTGTACACTCATTTTCCCAGTGTTATACAATAATACAATTACAATGACTACGTCGTCTGAACGGGTAAACCCAATATTCATAGTCTACTTTTATTTTCGTTTGGAAATGTACAAAGTGTGAAGGAAATAGCACCCCATGTTTGACATAGATCTAAATCCAATACACTAGATCAGGGAATACACAAAGTAAGGCCCGCGGGCCATATCCGGCTAGTTTTATTATGTACATTTTTATGTTTCACGTAATGTAGAGTTTAGTAGTCAGCCTCGTTCTAATAGAACGAGAGTTGAGGGAAGGTCTAATTAAAATTGAAAATGAATATACATGACGTGACATACATGACATGACATACATGACATGACACACGTGACATCACATACGTGACATCACATACATGACATCACATACATGACATCACATACAGGACATGGCAATGGCATACATGACATTTAAAAAAAAATGTATATGAAATTATATGTAAACTATGACCAGGTACTAAATAAATATTTTGTTGTTTTTAATCATGAAAATGTTTTTTTTTAAGTTATTTAGAAATAAGGTGCTAATGAAGTTAATTACGACATTGTTTTATTCGGGGTTTTAGTGGGGATTATTTCAACTACTTTCAAGTCACAGTAAACTGTAAGCGTGTGAATACCAGAGAGGAGATGTGTTTTGTCACAAAAGCAGTGTCCGGTCGTTAAACACTATTTTAGTGTCTTAAATCAGTCAAAGTAAGTAAAGAGGGTGCAAAGGTCATCTGTTGCAATGGCCAACGGTTTAACGAGGTTGCTGTGTGGCCAGAGCAAAGACTAGCCGCCTTTTTATTTTTTTCATTACTAATGTCGGTACCCATTAGAGTTGAGTGGACCCAGAGGCGTCCTTAAAATCTCAGTCTTCAACGAGATTCAATCCCTGGACCTCGATGTTCGGAAGCCAAGCGCGCTACTATTCAACCACCAGAAGTTAATCTCAGATTGTTGATTGGTAAAGTTCAGTGATTGTGGGGTGTGGGGGTGTAGAAGGATGACGTGTTGAGTCAACTGTATCTCTCTAACTAGAGACTCGTTCTTGCTGCGTTTGACCAAAGACTCCGCCATGTTACTCCTGGACCTAATGAGAGATGTGGCCTACAGCTAATATTTAGACTCCAGAAACTTTTGGAGTTAATTAAATTGAGACGTTAGAACAGTTGTACATAGGAATGGGAGGAGGGGAGTTCTGTGTGGAAGGAAGGAGGGCGCCAAATATTAAAAATGTGCAGGGAGTTGAATAGGAATTGTATTCACATCGATAACGTAAGAAGTTTGGCTGTAAGAAAGAAATAGTGAGAGGAGGGAGGCAAACCAAAATTTAAAAAAAGGGAGAGGGGGTGTTGAATCGATGTGTTGAAACCAACAACTTTCAACATCAACTTGGGGGTAGTCCGCCCCTTAATTAACGTCTCGATGTCGTGAGAGAAATCATTAGTCTTCTGGTGATGTCCCAATTTGTGACCAGGTCCGTGGCGGCACATCAGTCAAAGATTCCCCTCGCCCAGGCCCCCTTTCTCTAGCGCGAGACTTCAACCCCAAAACACGGGGTCTAGGGTTTCTTTTTCACCCTACAGTCGATGAAAGCGCTGAAGCCCCGCCCAGAATCGATCGATAGCCGCATGAGTGACGTTGCTGAACCTCTCCTGCCAGCGCGGGAACGGGGATCTGGTTGACAAAGAAGGCGTGGCCTGAGCCAGGTCCGTGTCCCCTGTCGCAATACAGGATCTGCTTGTCACCGTGTCCCGCCCACCTGGGAGAGGTAGCCGAGGAATACATCGCTGAGGGTCATCTTCCATACAGGGTATATTTTCCCAACTCCACTAAAGGAGTTGCTTTACGAGTGTGTGCCGTCCAGTCTAACAGGACTTTATGTTTACCGAAGTAGTGGAGTTTTGAGTTCAACCCGTCAAACAGAGTCGCTCTCCTGCCCTTAGGCTCACAGGAGGCTACTGCAATCAGACTCAGACCATTAATAATATTAATAATTGCATATGTGGAGTGAGTGCGCCAGTTGTGTTTAAACATTACCTAGCCGAGGAGCATACTATAGTCGTTTACTTAAGAGATAACTCTCTCACCAGTTGTCCATATTGACAATAAATACATGCGGCCTGTAGTGGAGAAATCAGCGCAGACTTTATTCAGCGACTACAAGTTCTATAGCACAGCGTCAACATTCAAGTGTAAGTCTTAACTCTACACCAGAACAAATGGATGCCATCCACTAGCTAGAATTCATGGATTAAAACTATTCAGAGTGTATCCAGAAGTTATCTTCAATAGTGTCTTTTGTGATTCGGGTTTTTTGTTTAAATTTTCTGTAGATCAACACAATTTGTTCCCAGCATGGCTCTAGTTTTAACGTGATACAACTTCTTGTGACAATTCTTAAATTCCAGGAGGTACGGAACTAACTCATAAGGTGTCACCATTTTTTCGTTTACAAGGTAAGACTCAATATTTCTATTCTCCTTTTTAGTAGTGACTCAATTTATTGATAGACAAGTTGATTTTGGATGAAGTTATAAAAATGTGACACACTATCGAATGTTGTGTATCGTGGCCACTAAGTCAAATATTACATTTGTTTGGTTTACACAGAAACTTACAGGGTCTAGTCATAATTAACCAACACTCACGGTATACGGTCGCCATTTTGAATGAATTGACAACATTAAAACAAAATGCTTAAGACCTCTCCTTAATTAACTAATTACTTTTCTTTTGTTTTGTATGTTCCTTCATAATCAAACTTTACATCCTGGTTCAAACCTTCAGCGAGACAGTGGGTGGTGGCGACGGCCATGGTTCCAAGCCGCGAATATCGAGAAGATAGCCCAAAGCGCTATCACTCGACCTGGCTGTTTTAAAATGATTTTGATAAATTCTGTTCTTGATTTTTTTTGTGTTAGGTATTGTTTTTGCAAAATCGGAAAGTTTAGTCTAGTTACGAAATGTAGAAATCCTTATTGTTTACAAATAATAGGCTTACATTTTATAAACGAAATTCCGTTCACTTAAATAATCGATATTTCTTAGTAAGTATAGATAAATCATCTCATAGTTTATATTTCCTGGCACGACTGGACGAAACAATAACAAAACTGTATTAAATAACACTAACTAAATGGAACTATTCTGCTAGCCACTGTCAACTTCGATATCCCGACCCAGGGGCGTAGTTCAACTCTTTTAAGACTTACATTTCTCTATTTAACTGTATCAACACCTTCAAGAGTAGGTCACGGCGGTGCCTGAACTCTTTTCCTGGAGGGCGGGGTGGGGGTGGGGTGATAGAAAGTGAACACAGGACCACGGCTGAATAGATTTCTGTACAGTTCTTTCTGTCAGGTTCTTGAGATAGTTGCAACACAAAAAAAATCGTTTTCCATTCGACACTGGTCTCACCGTGCGAGGTATTGGAGGTGAACCGGTGCACTGACAGCCACCAAACTTCTGGATTGAATTTTAAATATAGATGTATGTCACATACGCAGTACTGTAACAACAATTTGTAGGATTATAGCTTTAGAAAATTAAGAAACGCTAATCAAAACAATAATAATAATAATACGCCAGTGTATACAGTTTAGAAAAGACAGATCAACATAATTAAATAGAGGAACATTCTTAGATGCATTTCTTCTTTTAACTTAAATGTGATAGGTTCATTTGTCATCACAAATGTTTTCCCCGGGTCATGATTTCTAACTTTAAAAACACAATATCAAAACTTGAGACATAATATCAAAACTTGAGAAATAATATCAAAACTTAATAGAAATAATATCAAAACTAAATAGAAATAATATCAAAACTTTATAGAAATAATATCAAAACTTTATAGAAATAATATCAAAACTTAATACAAATAATATCAAAACTTTATAGAAATAATATCAAAACTAAATAGAAATAATATCAAAACCTAACAGATATAATATAAAAACGTAACAGACATAATATCAAAACTCAATAGACATAATATCAAAACTTTATAGAAACAATATCAATAGATCTATATCTATGAGAATCGGGCTACCTAGGCGCCTCAAATATATGTATATTTTCTCACCTAAGTTGTACATGATTCAATTGTAAAATACTTTTTTTTTTACTTTAATACAATTGATACTTGAAAAATACATTTTAATGAAAGCAAGACTTAAATGTTTAATAATATAACATTCAAGTTCATCTACAGTGTTTGGGAAATGTCAAGACTAGACAAAAACTAAGACAAAGTTTTAGATTCTGCAATGTCTTGAGCTAAGTCAGGCAATACTAATCACCATTTCTGTATTTAGTGAAGCAATACCAGATCTGTTTACCATATATGCAAACGTTCGATAGCCAATTTAGTCATCTATCCGTTTTCTCGACAACATCCCGCATCTATACAGAATGATCTCAACGTTATATGTCAGTAATTACACTTTCGGTCTGTTTCGGTCTGTCTGTCTAGAACTCAAAAAGTTGACAAGTATTGACCAGTGATCTTGCTAAGCTCTCAGTTGTGTCTGCTTTCTGTGCCCTCAGTTTTGTCTGCTGTCTGTACAGAAGTCTGACATCTCTTTCTCTTAACTGGGACAATAAACAAACAACTGATGAGAAATTATGTACATAGTGTGTACAACAGGATTACTTCAGGACTGAGGTACACAGTACAAACTTCTTCAAAATCAGCTATCTGGAGGTGTGGGGGGGGGGGGGGCGGAGAGGGGTACAACAAGCTAACAACTCCCAAAGTTTCGATCCTATATCGTCTGTTTCCCTCCAGACGTGTCAATCTAAGAACTGTGCTCAAAGAGAAAGGATTGTTTCGTGGTGCCTTGAATGTAAGTTTTCTTTCTACACGCAGACAAACACAACTTTCAAAATTTCATAAAATATTACATTCGTTTATATTTCGCGTGATTCGTTTCGCATTCTCTGCGCCGTTAAACTTTTTCATTTTTTACTTTTTAATTTCCGAGAAACATTTTATAAGTGACTTGTTTTTCAAATATTAACACCATAGACATAGATAAATATAGACTGGCCGATAAAAGAGTTGTATGAAACGAATATCTGTGACTTGCAATTTGTGTTTTTTTTTTTTTTATGTCTGAGTTTTATTTGATCTCTAAAACTGAAGATCATGCAATTTTCATAGACATAAATAGATATAGACTGGCCAATAAGAGAGTTTTATGGGATATAAATTTGTGAACTGCAGTCGTGTGTACTTTATTTTATGTCTATAAATTTTGTTTAGTCTCTAAGACTGAAGATCATGCAATTTTTAAATTTTTCATAATTCGGAAATCCGAATTCAATAGATATACATGTTTTCAAGTTACATGAAGTTACTTCCTTTTTCCAGTCTATATTTATTTATGTCTATAGCAATTTTTCAATTTATCAGAATTGGGAAATTCGAATACAATAGATATACATGTTTTAAAGTAAAATGAAGTTACTTCTTTTTTTCCGGTCAATATTTATTTATGTCTATGGTTAAAACCTACTAAATACAATGGAATATGGAACTTTCGTTGAGATTATTACAATTTTATCTTAACTGTAAATTTAATAATTCAAATTCTACTGAAATTAGAATTTTATGACCATTTTATTATTTTAATTCTTCCAAGATAATAAAAATAAATGAAGCCTGTTATTTCCTGAAATACAAAATGAATTATGAGATGACAAATGTTATTGTAAACTTATAACTCAGTGTTGTGTTTCTAAAACTTTTTTCCTTAAGGGAGCACTTCACGCATTCGGAAAATTGTGCGGGACACTATATTTTTAAGGTTGGATTTTTCATTGTTTAAATAAATAAAAAAAAAGTTTCTAAATTAGGCTTTTTTTTTCAAGTATAAATTTTTAAAATAAAATGTAGATACACTATAACGATATATATGTACATATAATGATGTATAAATCTATATAATAAAGGTGTCATGACTTTGATAACATTGTGTTTTTAAAGAGCCTGATAACCTCTCAGTGTGTTGAACTATGCTATGTAGTGTGGAGTCAGGCCAGTTTCTAAAAGTTAATTTTGTTACAACACTAACTCCTACTTCGCACTAACAGGTTATAAAAATCTTTATCAGAATAACGAACAGCTTTTTTAAATAGTGTGGTACTCTTCAGAAAAACTTGACCGGAAATCGTTTAATGGTTGATCTTTTTTTTTGGGAAAGGGAGGGGGGTTACTTTATTTAAAAACAGGGTCAAAATCTAGATCAGTTCAATGTTCAGAGAGATGTTGTAACATTTTATTTGCTATCTATCTATCTATCTATCTATCTATCTATCTATCTATCT
>JADKLZ010000104.1:32218041-32229868 GCA_021533235.1 Biomphalaria straminea | reverse complement strand
AAATCCATGGATAGTGAATATCAACAATTCTATTCTCACTGAATGAATTCATTTTTTGAAGACAATGAATAGAGACTGGATAAAATAATACAAATAAAATAAGTCTTATATTATTTATTTCTCTTTAATACTACTACTATTAATAATAATAATAATAATATTACTAAACTGAAACGGAGTGAACACTGTCGAAACCTTTACACCAAAGTTCACCAACGTCTATTCTATCTTAGAAAGCTATGGAAATTTAACATCAACAAAGCAATAATTAAACTTTTAAAATTAACTTTGCTATCACCTACTGGTATGGTAATACTTCACTGACACAAAGACTTAGACTAGATAGACTAATTAAAAAACATCATATATCACTCGAACACAGCTACCATCTCTTGAAGAACTTTTTCGTGAAAGATGCCTTTCCAAAACACTAACGATTCCTAAAGACAACCTGCACCCATTAAACAACTGTAACATAAGATCTGAACAAAGTGGTCGTCTCCTTTCCATTAGGACTAAAACATAAAGATTTAGAAAACTCCTTTATCCCACTTTCGGTCAGAGTGTTACAACATCATCTGTCGTCATCGAGAAGTCTATTTATAAAGAGCTGGTAATGAGTGTGTATGTTTCGTGTGTGAATGTTGTTCTTATTTGCATCTATATTGTTATTGTTACTGTAGTCAAAGTGCATTGCCACTTGATTGGATCAATAAAAATTATCTTATCTTTTTATTATATATCAGTGTTATTATTATTTCCATTTGTATCCAATTTCTTGTTTGAAAGAAATCTTCATTTAAAAACAAATTTCAATTTATTTATTTCATTTGTAGACTTAAAATAGCTCATAATTGCAACAACATCTGCTCAAATAGTTCTCATGTGTGTACATGGTGGAGGTCTGGAAATTAAACTGACCTACATTTAGTGTGGCTTTTTTATTGTACGTAGATTCCCCCCCCCCCCCATTCGGTAGATTGAATCCCCACTTTATTTCTTGTTACTTGTAATCACGCCAGTCTGCCACTTTGGGCATTTTACATCCGCCCTTAAACTTGGGTGACAAACTCTTTATGAGTTACAACGATACGCAATCAATACCATTTGTCTTTCTCTAACTAACCATTCCACAACTGCTAATCTACATCTCTAAACTCATCGTTGGCCAGTTCTGAATAGATCTTTTTTTTTTTAAGCAGTCTTTATTCGCATTCTTTAGAGCCGGGACGTGAAACATTGGCAGAGAATGAACCGGAAGCAGTCTAGAAGGCCAGTGTGGGCAGTGAAGGTCAAGCTCAGCCAGAAGGGCTAGTAGATGTACAATAGAACGAGCTCGCCTAATGTACTCACGTTGAAGCTCAGCACGCCACATAAACACGTCCTATACCCCTCACCCCAGCGACAAGTTAATGTCTTCTGTCGCGCGCCGTGACGTATTTACAAGGGAAATCAGTAATTAACAGTGCGTCCAATCTTTCTGCATGGCGGTAGATATCGGTATCGTAGAGGCCAGTAAATCACTGACCAAATCTCTGGGTTTATTGCCTCCCCCCCCCCCCCCAATAATCAGCTTTAGAAATGTAGTCGTCACTCGACATTTTATAAAGCAGGATCTGGCCAAATGCTGGGAGCACATCACCGAATTCTGTCAACACAAAAGAGCAATAACTATTTAGCATAAGATTACATGGCTTGTTAATTAGGCAGCCGTACACGTCATAGACATACATAGTGAGTATAAGAAACATATTATCTTATAATTTGCAGACGTTACTTCAAAAGAGAAGATAATTACGTCTTGCATCTATTCATGTTTCAATCTAGTCAGGCATGTTAAGTAGAGACTTGAACTCTACTAACTCATTGGTTCTCATGACCTAAATCAGCAGATCAGTTCAATGCTCTCTTGGCACTATAGGGTAGAAAGAGCACTTGAACGTTTTTTTTTCTAGCATATTATATTTTGCATATAACAATTCTATTACTAATTTACACATGTAATGAAGAGAGAGAGTGTCAGACTTTTAATATGCACAAACGGAAATCATGGAATGATTACATTGTCACAGGCATGTCCAGGAACATATTTAGCGTTGTTTAGCCCAGTTCTAAGTATACATTGTTGGACATAAAAACCGTTACAATAGGGATTCATGCAAATTCATTGGTAAATACACCCAAAAAAAAGTATCATTACGTTTCTCGGAAGTTTTCGACTTCCATAGGAACTAAAGACAGTTCCTTTTGAAAGAATCCCACTTTCAAGGAAATAGTTCGTTTGGCATGTCTAGGTACATGTGTCTACATCAGAGAACAATAGACAAAGTAATAATCATCAAGTTTGGACAAATTATGAACGATGTTTAATTTAATTGTTGTGAAAACATGGCACTTACGGTTTTGTCTTATTTGTCTTTGGCAATGTCATCTTCTACTGAATAAAAAAAAATGCAGATAAAATCAAAATATTATTTACTTTTACTGTATCTCTCTTACGCTACACATTTATTGCGTTTACATTATTTGTATATTGAAGCATTTGATATAATAAACAGTTGTCCTGATACCCTCCCTGATAGATACAAAATAACATCCAACACTAGACAAATAAGTGAAATGTAAAGTTCATATAGGAAGATCATTGTAAGGCAGACAACGCATACCATGTTTTATATTATTATTATTATTATTATAGCTTTTATATAGCGCTACTTTCATGCTTATAGCATGCTCAGAGCGCTTTGGTCCAATCTCATTTGTGGACCAGTGGGGGGGAGGGGGTATCTAGGAGTTGGTTTCCCGTGCTGCCTTTGGGCGCTCAGTAAACACAACTCTGCCCGAGTCGGGTGTCGAACCTCGAGCCCCCTTCTAGGTAGCCAAGCAAGCCAAGCTCAAGCCGCACTTAGCCTCTCGACCACGCTTCCCACAAGTATAAGTACAAGTTATAAGTACAGGACGATACTTGTATCTTATATTAAAGAAACCTAGCTAAGTAAAACGTTAGTGATTGTGAAATAGGTAGTTAGTGTTGGCAATGGGCTTTGTGGGGGGCAGCATGCGGTTGACAATCATGGGCGCAGGGCAAACCGGAAGTCTAAAAGTAAGTCACGTGCATGCAGAGTTTTATGCTCACACGTTGGTCTCTGCCCCGCCCCCACCCTCCTCTGCCCGCAGCCCGAGTCTTTTTTTTTTTTTTTTTGAAAGCGGACAGTGAGCTCCGATGTTTCTATTGATACGCTCACGCACAAGGAGAACAGCCCGTACCCAGGGAAAACCTGACACCCAGGCAACACACACACATACACACACACACATGGGTTTTTATCTGTAGTACAGAACGAGGCTCAGCCATGTGCAATATGTGAGGAAGTTCTCACAGCACGGACTAACATAGACATGCATGATATACTTAATAGTTATAAAGTCACAACTTGAAATAATTTTTTCTAACATGTCACCTAAAAATTAAAAAACAAAATAAATTGCGAAACATTTTGTATTATCTTATAAAATACAGACGTTTATTTAAAAAAAAAGAGGATTACGTCCTACGCGTCATGCATTTAGTCATACACGTTAGCCAATGACTTTAATTCTGCCAAGACATTGGTTTTGCCTGGCTAGCTCAGGCAACCCATTTCATGCTCTAATAGCACTATGGAAGAAGGAGCATTTGTACTAATTTGTCCTAGCATATGGGACGAGGAATATATCTGTATCTTTGTGTCTTTTTAAGTATTTTATTAATTTTGTTTTTGTATTTGAAGATTATGGTTCTGTGTTTTATGTATAATTGCTACTTTACTTTGAAGTCTTCTATCCTAAATGCTTTCTAAATTTAGTGATTTTACTAAAGGTGTTACTCTAGTGAGTCTAGTCAAATGTGAATTTTGTTTTTTTTTATGAATCTCACTGCTCTATGTTGTGTCTGTTCCAGTTTCTTAATGATTTTTGAGTTCAGGGGTCCCAAACAGAGGTTGAGTATTCTATTGTTGGCCTAACCAATGTTAAATAACATTTTAATTTTATGTTCTTGATTTCTAGAAATTTTATTAAATAAGCTCTAATGCTTTGTTTGATTTTCTAAATAGTTTCATCAATATGGGGATTCCAAAAGAATTTTTCATTTAACTAACTTTCTGGATAGCAAAAAAAATGTCCTACAATATTTGAAGTTTTGGATGATCCGGACTCGACCGAAAAATCCATTTAAAAAAAAACAACACTAACATTTGAGTAATCATCGCCACATTGATGATGACGCCGACAGGAAGATTAGTGAAATTAGCAGCCCAGTGATTCTTGTTTGGCGGAAGTTCCTTCAAGCTTCGTATTACACTTACATTCTTCTTCAAGTAGACCTAGTCTTCAAACTTTCAGTCTCATGACCTGTTAGAAACAAAAGTAAAGAAATAAGACACTAAATCATTTACGCTGTAAAGCTGCATTACCAATAACACTATAACAGTTAAAGATTTTATCTTGAAAACAATAAAATATTTGAGCCTCGAAAACGGAAATAACAACAATAGCATATAACAATAATAATAACAACAATAGCATATAACAATAATAATAACAACAATAACAACAATAACTACATCAACAACCAAAACAACAACAACAAAATCAATAGTTAGTATGGTGTAAATCTCCAACACGCTCGACTAGACGTACTTCTCTTCTATTTTTAAGTAAAGTCTTTAATTTATAAGATACACGATGCACACAAAGTGCTGACGTCATCTTGTCTGTAAGTATTAAATTTTTGAAGTGCTCATTTCAACATTTTTTAAGCACTGACAACATTGCAGCCTTTGGTCTCGTATGGGATGCACGCGTTGTGTTTTAACACTTACTGCATCACACAAAATGAATTATTGAACAAGAAAAATAAAAATAAAAAAGACTAATTATCCGATGGAAAGAACGTTACATTTATAACTATGCATCTCAATAATGAAGAAGTTATTTCCCTTTTACGATATCATACAGGATAATAAAATACCACTAAGTTTTTGAACGATTCAGGTTTTATTAGATAAAATAAATAATTGTGTTAAGTTTTAGCTTACTCCGAGAATGGGTGTGGGAGACATAAGCTATAGCTCTGAATACTAAGGGATCATGGATGAATATCCCTTGTTTTTTCTGATTTAAAAAATTAACTACCAGTAATTAATTGACTAATTTTATTTTAATTTAATCCCTGTTTTATTAAGTACAATAAACAATTTACTAAAATTTCAACTTGATCAGAGAATGGGTGTTAGAAAATTGATAGCTGCGCTTGCTTTTGTTTTCATTGACAGTGAGACGAGTAAGTTGATATAAGCTTTGTAATAAAATGTAAACAAGTTTTCTGAATATGAATAAAATCTGCCTAAAGTAATAAAAACGCTTATTAAAATGATGTTACAATAAAGAAGATCACACTTTACGTGCTAGATAGATTCAATTAAATCGAAAGAAACCGATACAGCAGCAATATCACTGCTCGGTGTCGGCTCTAGGGGGAATCGTCCGTGAACGATTGTGGAAGATCGCTGTCCGACTAATTTGAGGCTGACAATAAAACGATGCGGCGTTAATTCCGAGTAGGAGACATTTGATGACAATGCGTCATCGGGTTTCCAATATTCCTTCGACCTCTTGGCCCGAGGGCCGGCGGGTTCAGATAATGATGTCACTAGATGAGAATCGGGCGAAGTGAAGCGGGCAAGAGTGAAGGCTTGGCGCGAGCAAAGAGCTAGAGGTCTCTTAGGGAGAGAGAAGGAAAAAAAAATGCTCTGCTAGCTTGGATACTCGAAGAATTTGTTTTTTCAAGATTAAAGCCTTAATCCTCTCTGTATGTAAGCCAAGGAGCACTGACTGACCGATTCACTCATCACTAATTATACCATTCGGGGCCCTTTAAAAAAACAACTAAATTTCAACCTGTTGTTACCTTAGTTATTTACTTAAACTTAGCGTTCAAAATTTTGAGTAAATAAGATATCTTTCTTTAGTCTATCTTCCCAAGTTAATAATAATAAATATTATATACATAATTATATACATAATTTAATAATAATAAATATTATATACATAAAAAAATAAAGAAAAGACAGAAAAGTGAAGATCCCCGTTTAGACCTTGCGATCTATATGGCAGATGATGTAAGAGTCATCTATTTCAGTGGACCACGGCTAACGAGGGTGTCATGTGTCCAGTGCAAAGACCAACCGCCTTTACTTTCCCCAACTAATGTCAGGTATTCATTAGAGCTGGGTAGACTCAGAGTCAGCCAGAGAGCCTAAGTTAAGAATCCTAGTCTACATCAGGTTTCGAACCCGGGACCACGGTTCGGAAGCCAAATGCTTTAACGCTCAAGTGAAATCCAAGTGTTGAATGGGACAAAATAAAATCTTTTTAAACTGGAAAGCTGTCTTGGCCGTATGAACTCGTAGTAGATTACAAAATATAGGCATGAATGTGTGTGTGTGACAGTGTACTAATGTGTATGTAACTAAGTGTGAAGGACACTATTAAAAGCTCTAGATTTCTATCTAAATGTACAATCCAGGAGGGGAACAAATTGTTCTGTTTGTGGGATTGTTTATGGGGGAAGTGATACTTCATGAGCTCAAAGTACGTGTGGGGTAGGGATGAACAATAAAATCAGGGTTTGACCAAAATAAATAACATATAGTTTATCGAATTCTTTACAATACACGAATATCAAAATAGGGCTCCACAGCCACACGAGGAAGTGTGCGAGATGAACCATAGTCGTTCTACGACTGAAGGAGGCCAATGATGATGATGATGATAATATATGAATAGACAAATCGTGGTTTGTTCTGGTGTGCGGGAAAAAAAAAAAGAAGACGGTACTAATACTATCAATATGCTGGGACTAATTTGTACGAAAGCTCCTTCTTCCCTAGTGCTATTAGAGCATGGAATGGGTTGCCTGAGCCAGCCAGGAAAACCAATGACGTGGCAGAATTTAGGTCATTTGTTAATATGCATGACGCGTAGGGCGTAATCATCTTCTTTTTTGAAGTAACCTCTGTATTCTGTATATCTATATATATATTTCTCAAAAGACAAGTTCAAAAGTTCAGCCGAGTAAGCAACAAGTAATTGCGAAGATCCCATGGCGCAGCACGCGGTGTGAATGGAAATTGGTGCATCCCAATCCGCACTATTTTGTGAATGAAAGTGGTGTTTATATAATTCTCTTCTTCTCAATTTTTGTCATACTATTAAGAGTATTTCCAGATTATTGTGGCGTAAGACTATTGAAACTAGAACACTAATACACAGATAGAGCATACTCTCAGGTTTCACTTAAGAAGTACTTTAATTAATATCACAAATAACGCACATTCGTTCATTAGACATGATTACGAAAGGTAACTCATCTCTCTATTCCTAGATCTAGATCTAGATCTAAAACTCGAATTCAACTCTAAGAATATAGAACTTCTCTTCGTAGAGATAGTATTATACTTTAGCACATGAACGTACTAATTATAGTCCATTTAATCAAATTAACATTCAAATTTGTTTTTCTAAAGCATTGTTACATGAGTGCAACTCTATTCTTAATATCGCGTAAAGTAAGGTCAATTAACCATTCATAGGTCCATCCATAGTATTTTTTTATTCATGAATTCACTTATAACAAGTAAATGGGAAGATCCCATGGCGCAGCATGGTGTGAATGGAAATTGTGTATCCAATTCCGCACTATTTTCATTCACAAAATAGCATAGACATAAATAAATATAGACTGGAAAAAGGAATTAACTTCATGTAACTTGATTTAATAATTTATACATCTAAAAAATTAGCACGGGTCCAATGAAAGTGCGGGACTCACTGCGGTAGCATATGTTGCAGTGCCTAAGGCCTGCCCTGGTAAATAGCGGCGTATGCTATGCCGCCGGTCGACTAGTATAAGATAATACAAAACAATAATAATGGCATGAGATTGTTATCATTCTTATTTCCTGAATTACACAAACTCTACATTTTTAGATGTCCCTGAATTTAAAAAAAATTGGTCAGAGCAGGCAATAAATTAATAATTTTATAATAATAATCATAACACTGCAATCTCGAAGCGGCCAGACACCATTCTATTCAGCGCCTAAGGTCTTCATCTCCATTGACAATGAAGATCCAATGAGGCGTTGAAATGAGCGAGCAATGAGGGAGATGAAAGAAGTTGAAGAGAGATGACACCACAAATACAAGATGCTATAATCTAGAAAGACGTCAATGTCAAAATACTTCCGCCGTTAAACGCCCCCGTGTTATTTTTTTCCCCGTCCACAAAACTCTAAGAGTGGATAACTCCAAGCGACAACTCTAGTGACAAAGATGACTGGCCACGAAAAGACAGATCTCACTTGAGTCAGCTCGCTTCTGAAAGAAAGATTTAAAAAAAAAAAAAAACCGAGATGGGGCTTTGAACGCTGAAGAGCCGGCATCTTTGAATTCGGGTGTGGAAGCGTGTCACAACACGTCAGACAGCACGACAACTACAGGAGCGACACTAGTGTTCTGTCCACTCGGTACTCAACACAAGAAAATGGGAGGTAACCAGCGAGTTAAATCCCTGACACTGAGTCCAGAAGCTCTGGACAAGTCGTTAGGTTCTATATGGAACAGATGGTTCAGCGACTTCAAACTTTTGAGAGCGCAAAATAAAAGATACTACATGAAATTGAAGAAAATGGTGCTTAAGTTATGTGTATTATCATTTGGTTTTATTTGTTCTTTCCCTATTGTATTGTTTAGGTTCATACAATATTTTAAAATATCCAGCCATGAATAATGATTGTGTAATTTAAACGGAACAATGAATGTATCGCGTTATTTTACTATTAAAGCCTCTACGATCTTTGATGCTTGGCTCATGTAATACTAACAAAGTGTCAAGGTCAAGGTTGTTCTGCTTGTATAAACAAAATGCTTACATTCCGAGAAAGAAAAATAATTTTTTAAAAGAACTAAAAATAGCCAATCTTTGCAATAGAGAGTTCTGATTCTTTTCCCTATTGGATAAGATCATTTTAGAGATGGTATAAAGTATAATTATATGGGAAGGCATTAAACGGTTTCAGTGAATAAGTTTTACGCTTCCTGTTCAGTCCCCTTTTGTCAATGTGTTCTGAGATTTCAGTTATAATGAGTGTTTATAGTGTGTGCTCGATTGTTTTATTTCTGCCTGGAGGATTAAACTATTTGATTTTATATTCCGCTTTCTCTTCTTTTTCTAGGTTACTGTATTTTAGTGTTGAGATATTTAGACTTCGGATCTTAAAAGTCGAAATGAAAACTATTCTCGATTACAGAGTTTCAAATAAACCGAAACTCCCCCAACACAAAAAAATAATTAAATAAAAGAAACGTTTAAAACAAAGGAAGTAGATCTATATACGGCAATTGTAAATCTCTTAAATCTTTCTCTCCTAATTAACAATATCATCGTTGATTTGACCCCATTCAACTAAATTAATGTTTGGTTCTATAAACTTTAATAGGTGCTTTATAACAAGAGCATGTAGGCTATTATTCTATAGTTCTGTTTCAAAAGTAACGTTTTCTGATTACAAACCAACATGTTATTGAAGTTTAATCATAACAGGTTGTAGAATGTACAAAAGTGAAAAAAGACGAACAATTCTGTCAAAACGTGAAAATAATTCCTAAGATAAAAAGTTAAACGTCACGAAATTTTTAAGTCTGGTGTAGAAAAATCATCGAAAGAAAAAACTAAAACATTGTCCTTGTATTTTTAATTCTGGCCAGAAAAAAAATGGAATTTCTGTACATGGGTGTTGCTCTGACATTGAATGACTGCAAAGTATTGTCTGAAGAAGTCCCTATCATTGTTTGGTCTTCCAGCCCTTCATTAGATAGTGAAACACAGTTTTAGAACAAGAACAACTGAAACAAGAGAAACATTGAACAAAAATATTCAAAAAGACAATACCTCAATTGGACAACTTCAAATAAAATTAAAAGAATAATAGAAATATTAATTGCATATGTCCATTATGACACTCGTAATCATGCACCGTCAGCTCGAAGTATCAACAATTCAACATCATTATCCATTGGTGTACATTGTATTCTATAATTATTAATTAGTACTTTCATAATATAGACATCTAGATCTAGATCACGATTTATGGTTTACAACTCTTAAGATCTAGTCTAGATCTACTTCTAACTTTAGAATCTAGATGTATTCTATATTACATTGACGTTAACATTTTAGCAAAGCTTAAATCAATAAACTGAAAGCAGCTTTACATTTGATATACAACTCTGTTATTGGTACACCACAACTGACAACATGTCTTTTTTTTTCAATAGCCAAAATATGGTCATTTTTTCTCGTAATAACTAATGATGTTAGACTGGTGAATAATGTAACAATTACAGCACCTTGAGCCTACATTTTATTTGTTAACAGCAATTATAAATAAAATTAGTATTATTATTAAGTATTCCAACACGAACATGATTAGCTATAAGTATAGAACGCTCTTTGATTTGTAGTGGAGCAAATTTTAAAAAAAATAAAAAATTTTCAGTCTAAATTATGCAGCACGTGGAAATAAAGTGAAAGTCCAGCGATATTGTACTAGATCGTTTTCGTTTTGACTCATTGGCTCTGTATTAGCTTCCGAACCAACAGGTCTAGAGTTCGAATCTCAATGTAGATGGGATTTCAGGATTTTTATGACGCCCCTAAATCCACACAACTCTACTGGGTCTTTGTGCTGGCCTCACGACACTCTCGTTAACCATCGGCCATAAAAGCCGATGAGCCCTACATCATCCGCCCCTGTGTGAGGTCTGAAAGAATCACCTTTACCTAGCCTATGATAATGAGAACAAGTAATTGTCTTAGAGGTCATGTTCTCTCCCTGAATCTCGAGCTACTCCCCCTAAAAACGTATTTCGTAATCAATAGTGTACCACATGTTTCAGTTGACACCGCCTTGAGCAGCCCGCCCCTGGCCCACACCTGTGTTTGATTAGCCACTTGGCAAACCGGTCCAGCATTTCTAGAAAAACTACACCCAATCTATAAGTTTCGCTGGTTTCAAATTTCTCTTTAGAAACGATCACGTCACGTGTCATGTGCGAAAATATTCAAGACGAATTAGACCCGAAAAATGTCCATGAACACATCTTGCAAGTTTATGTGTGCACAAAGTCTTCTGTTCAGCAACTACTATAATCCCGGATACGATGACGAATTCTTACTAAATTAGAAGCAGGCATACTACTCCTTGTAGGTCAAATGAGAATTAGTCTAGGCCCGTTTTTCGCAACACCTGGAAATGCGCCATCAGGGAGGCGACTTAATGTCATGCCATGTATCTGGAAACGTACCTTCAAGAGCATACGGCGGTTATGGGGCGCGCCTCTCGTACCGGCGCACCTTAATACAGTTATAAGCCAGACACCCACACAGTGGGTTGGACATCCTGGACTTGTACGAGATCCACCTACTTGGCTTTTAAAACAGTAGGCGAAGGAGGTCTCAGCTGCTGCTAGAGATGTTTGCAGAGTTACCATGGGTCGCCTTGACCATTTACCTGTGAGTGAAATTTCTGGTCAGTATGGTGAGTTGGTCCTGTGCGGAGAGAGAGAGAGAAACTCTGAGAAGAACTGTCGCCGTGTCTGTGTTTTCAATACGTATCCCCCCCCAGTCAATGAGACTTACGCGGCATCCTACTCCTACACGCTTAATGGTCCTCTGGAAGGAGCTTCATTTAGAATATAAAAATTTAGGACGTTTCTTTTCATC
>JADKLZ010000104.1:32200833-32210917 GCA_021533235.1 Biomphalaria straminea | reverse complement strand
TGATGAATGAATGTGCAAACACGGTGATCAAACACGCCCGAAGCCCACGATGCATATTCCATCCTACGTCCCGCAGATAGACGGTTTCAATCGATACCGACCTCTTGGACAGAGATGTTGCCAGTCATTCACGAGCCAGGTTGCCCGGATAACCTTGAGCTGTTTTAAGGTTTTGTTGTCGAGCGTAATAAAACGAACAGTTCTTTGTACGTATAGCGAACATACAAGAACTGCTATACGTATAATTTTTATATATACCTTGGACGACAGTTTATTTATTTTTGCTTCTCTTTTAGTGATTGAATTATTTGAACTGTTTATAGCAAGATAAATATGCTTTATTTTAACAATATATAGATCGGTGAAGACGTTAATAACCCACATCAATATTTAGTTTTCTGGGTCTAAGATACGCCCATGTGTACATGGGTCCCTTCGAAATGTAGCTAGACGATAATACATGTGTACAAGGACAAGCAAACACAATGCTTTGTTATTATACATTATGTTCAACAATGTTCAGAGGTGTCTCTAATAAGATATGACAGAATAAAAGAGAAGCTTTTGGATTTGTCAATATTTGTGTTCTGAAACACATGCACTGTGTAGCATTTTTATACTGTTGACTATTTGACATTGTTCCACAGTTTCCCACCCATGTTGACTGCATTCCACGATAAAGATGCACTATAATCGCTCTATTGATCTATATTTCTAATCATTACTTTAACAGATAATTATTTTATTATTTTAAAAGTATGACTTGATGGGCTTCAGAACCGATAGGTCCTGGGATCAAATCCCGGTGAAGACTGAGATTTTTAATTTCGGGATCTTAATGGTACCTCTGAGTGTAACGGGGAACAAACATTAGTTGGGGAAAAGAAAGGGCGGTTGGTCGTTGTGCTAGCCATATGACACCCTCGTTAACAGCGGGCCACAGAAACATAACCTTTACCTCAATCTGCACTAAAGATCACAAGGTCTGTAAGAGGAACTTTTGCTGTACTTTACTATGGCTTGGTAATGTCTTTGTTTAATTGTTACAGTTAAGCTTTTCTGGAAGTATCTCCTTTTAAAATGTAGTCACGTGACACAGTTTGGTTTCAAACGTATTGTCATTGTTATCATTGAAGCTTACTACATTAAAACAATTTTTGTTAAAATACTATAAAACAAGCAGTCCAAACATTTAGTATTCAAACCAAGCGCAACTTTTGAAGCTACATTTCTTTATTATAGCCTCTCCACTGTTACAATTCTATTTAGGAGAATTTTTATTATAATCGAATACAACTTTATATGATATTAATATGCATCGCCTTATGTTCTTTATTTTGGTCTTCAAAATGACAGATACACATTATTGTTATTGAGATTAGAGACAGCAATTGGATCCCACAATGACCTGCTAATTTTTGTAAAACAAAAAAAATGAAAACTCAATGGTCATATTACAAGGTGATCAGGACTTGCAAAGACCTTCCTTTACGGAACAGTACCAGGAAAAAGAAGAAGAGGTAGAGAGGACGAGATGACGCAACATAAAAGAATGGAAGCAGCCTGCCATTGAAGGAGGTTCTATCCAAGGCATAGGACAGAAAGGAATGGAGAAAGACGGTTGACAAATCTCGTGTGGTGCCCCAACGGTCCAACAGACAAAGGGATTAGTGAAGGTGGTGAACAAAATTAACTATCACAATTAACTCTTTCTCTCCGTAATTATTTACCACACTTTGATGGAATCAACGTTGGTATCGTCAGTTAGGAGAGAAAAAGTTAAGTACATGTATTCATTAACCCTTAAAGTGCTGAGTTGTTTTACAATGAGTGCATACAAAATGGAGTCACAATTCTGTTTAGAGGCTTATTTACCACACCAGTCTAAAGGGTTAACTCTCTTCAAGCCGATGTTAGTTGAAAGGATATGAGTTTGAAATAAACAAGTACTTTGTTCGTATTCTTCTGTATCATGCCTGTCTCATGACCAGCTTGACCAGACTAGACTAAAATCACTCTTCATCAAAAAATGGCTTTGGCGACATAGATTTTAATTGATTCTGCTCCATTTTTAGCGGCCCCCGTAAGGGGAAAAGCCGCTATTAGGTTTGTGCAAAATGTCCGTCTGTTACACTCAGGGCGCCAAAACTAGAAGAGATACGAAAAATATTTTTTCACCATTAAATGCGGCTTGAAAAGTTTAGGTGCAACGGCTACTTTTAGTTTTCTAAAAGCAAACCGTTTAATTTATAAAATTAATTATGCAAGCGATTTTTTAATAACAAAACACCAATTCTAAAACAATTACGTAAATGTTAGGGAGGAAATGTTACTATAAGAAATGCTTTAGACACATGGATATCACGCACATTTTTAAAAATTAACTTCTGTCCGTCTGTCCCACTCAGGGCGCCAAAACTAGAAGAGATACGAAAAATATTATTTCACCATTAAATGCGGCTTGAAAAGTTTAGGTGCAACGGCTACTTTTAGTTTTCCAAAAGCAAACCGTTTAATTTATGAAATTAATTATGAAAGCGATTTTTTAATAATAAAACACCAATTCTAAAACAATTAAATGCAAGGGAGGAAATGTTACTATTAGAAATGCTTTAGAATCGTAGATGCCACGCACATTTCTTAAAATGAGCTTTTAGCAGCGACTTTCGTGTACTAGCGTAAAGCCCGGTAATGACATGATTCTAAACTAATTTCTTAAACTTTTAAAAAAATCAGATTTTTTTAAACAAATTGTTCAGTGCCCCCATTAGAATGAAACAAGCATATTTTTTTTCGTTTTGTCTGTTGGTTGGTCTGTCCGTCACGGTTAGATAAAAAAAAACACTAAAGGCTTTTGAAAATATGATTTAACCTTTACTGTTCTTTCAGAAATATTGCGATAGTTTAAGGATGGGAGTATGCAGGAATTGAGCCAGGGACCAACGATAAATCCGAACTACAGTCTAGTGCGCAAACATCAAGATAAGACAGGTTTATACCCTGCTCGCCATCCTCCATTGTCCAGCGAGAAGCTAATTATTTTCAACTTAGAAGGAACATCCGAAACATCTTGAGAATAAGCGGATCTGACAGGGATCCGACTCCGACGGGGGCCGCCTCTGAGTTTGTGTGATACACAATATATTTGTAATATATTTGTAATATTGTCTTAATATACCCTCCGATTCTTATGACCAATAAAGAAAAGTAATATTTAGTTTACAACAATTATGTGATGATACTTGCTATAGTTGCTATCAATGACTACACACACAGAATTACAATTTTACACAACATTGATGTCATTTTTGGAAAAAGTAGAAGAGTCAAATATTTTGTGTTTACATTTGAATTGGAGAACCTCTTATATTTTTAAAGAAGCAAAAAAAATTGGTCTATCCGGTGCATTACGGAAATACTGAAAAGCGAAGTAATAAACAAAACATAGGTCTATAATAATTTGTGCGCATTACAGAATAAAGTTTCCAAGCACTTCAGCTTGTGGCATGTTTATTATGTAGTTGGCATAAGTGATCAGTCCATAAGATATGCTAGCCGGATACTGAATCGGATTTAGAGCTATGTTGTGCATGGCGATTTTTTTTAGAAAGGAGAAAAGACGCTATTAGTTTTGTGTGGCCTGTCTGTCCGTCTGTCTGTCTGTCCGTCCGTCCCGTTTAGATCTCAGAAAGTAGAAGAGAAAATGAAAATCGGACAACACAATAGATCATTCAAAGTTCTGATGCAACGGCTACTTTTTTCTTTTCTAAAAGCTCAAAATCTAATTTTTAAATATTTTATGCAAGCAGTATTTAAAGAGAAAAAACCTAATTAGTATGCAATATAAATGAGACCTAATTTAAGACAATTAATAATGTTATAAAATGCATTTTATTTCACGTTTTATTATGTTCCAACATATGAGTGAGTATTTACTATCTAAGTTACCAACTCATAAAAGAGAAGTGGCAGTTGTGTAGAACATCGGCTTTACAAGGCAAACGTTGAGAGATCGAAGCATGGAAGGTGCATATTTTGACCGCTTGGGCACTACATAAGCTCTGTCATTTATCTTTGATATAATTTCATTCGGATGTTCTTTCTGAAAATATTGAAACCTGCCTGGGTGGACCACTTCGGGGGCCGATTTTAAGTTTGTGTTTCCACACAAACTGTCCTTGTAACCTTGTTTTTACTACCTTTAGGACCCCTTGGCCGGGGGCATTTAAAATACACTACGCCATGATCTAAGGAACATTTATGCCAAATTTAATTAAGATGGTCAACGGTTTTGATTTTTCTTCGGGACATACCTACACACATAATACAGCTTACTTCCGGCTTTATATGATAGATATAAAACCCTTGACATTATTCGTTGGCTTTAATTTTTTTGTATTCAAAATCTCTCTCAAGCTTCTTTTCATTTTCTTATTTTTGCTAGACGTTCCATTACATCGCCACCATATGTCTTCATCTCGCATTTCCCCTTTACTGAATTTTAATTGCTTTAGAGAAGACAATACAGATCACTCTGACTTACTTTTAGTAAAATCCCCACTAATTAATATAGCGCTTACAAAATCTTTGTCCTACCTAACACATTTTGTTATTTCTTTCTTTCCTATTTATTTCGCCTTTTCCTACATCAAGTATTTTGTGTGATCGACTTTCTTAACTTATATAATACAGTTGTTACTTTAAAAAAAGAGGATGATTACGTTCTACGCATAATGTATTCAGTCATGCATGTTAACCAATGACCTAAATTCTGCTAAGTCACTGGTTTTCCTGGCTAGCTCAGGCAACCCATTCCATATTCTAATAGCGCTAGGGAAGAATGAGCATTTGTACAAATTTGTCCTGGCATATGGAACGAGGAATGTGCCTTTATCTTTGTGTCTTTCTGAGTATTTTATTAGATTTTGTTTTTGTATTTGAAGATTATTATTAAGTGTTTAATGTATAATTGCTACTTTACTTTTGAGTATTCTCTCCTGAAGGCTTTCTAAATTTAGTGATTTTACTAATGGTGTTACGCTTGTCGAATATTCATTTGTTATGCTCTATTGCTCTATTTTGTAGTTTCTAACTTAAATAGATTTGTACCATGTTACAAGGTTTATGAAGCGCTAATTCTAGCTTATTCCTTCTTGAAATCAATTTCGTAGCACATACTTTTAGAAAAGCGAGTCTGCAGCTATATTCTTCGCTATTGACTCTAGTTTACATTAACTCGCGTTCTAAAATAAAACTACGTCCAAACTACTGCAGCACTACAACGTAACGCTCTATTCTATTTATTGATAGAAACCCCAGTCCAGGTTAAATTAACCGTCTATATCCCAACTTAATCTCTTTTGGTACGTGTATTTATTCACCATCATCACCCAGGATTCACGTTTCGAGCTAGCCAAACAGAATTCAATTAGCCGAAAATGTTAGGCCGTTAGGTAAAAATCTCCCATTTTTTATACTCGGCGCTTGAAAAGGCCCGGTGTGCACATTGCTAGGGTCACGTCCAGAAGAAATGTAAGACCTGTTTGCACCCCTGCCATTCGGTATGACGTGTTGGATCGCATCCGTTTCAACAGCACGGTCAGGAGATCCCCGGGATGGGGGGGGGGAGGTGATTAGTGTGAGCCGTACAAGCTGTTTCAGTTATAGACCACTAGGAGTTCAAATTGTGTGTGTTCTGAGCGTAATGTTCAATTAACGTATCACCTGTCTTCAACACAAATACATGTGACTCGGTCTGCATAGGATATGTTCCAGTTCACCATCGTCAAAGGAGAAATGATCTTCGAATTTCTTTTCCAATTTGGTTAAACAAAAATTAATATTCATTTCGCGTCTGGCGCTGTGATTTCTACTATAAGTATTATGGCTCCTACATCCCTTAGTTCATCCAACTTTGAAGCTGATACCTGGCCTTAGCTGGACACTGGGTCATAATGAAGGCAATGGGCACACGCCATCCTGGTAAACTGTCCTCATAAAAATGTGATGTAAACAGTTTCTGCTTGATAGGTCCTCAATCTCATAGCTTGATAGGTCCTCAATCTCATAGCTTGATAGGTCCTCAATCTCATAGCTTGATAGGTCCTAAATCTCATAGCTTGATAGGTCCTCAATCTCATTGCTTGATAGGTCCTCAATCTCATTGCTTAAAATACTTTCAATTCATTTAAATGACAACTATAAATTTTATATACACACAAACATACATGTATATATATATATTATATATATATAGCTAAAATCTAGAACAATATAATAAGTTAAAAATATGTTAAGAATACCGGTATTTTTACTTCATTGGCCATAACACAGAATAGGTAAAGTTACGTCTAGACTATGACTAATATAAAAGTTGATATTAAGCTATCACCACCAGAAGTGAATGCTATGACGATAAACCTGCTTCGTGGTGAACCTTGCATTTGTTCCCTCTGAGGTTCTATCGAACTACCTTCAGAAATCTATTTTACTAAGTCAAGTTATTGAACGGAGGCTACCACTTCCATTAAGATTATAGCCAAACACGGACTAAATCAGATTTCAGCCGGATAAGGCCTGAAAGAGGTAACTCTCCTGAAGTCTTCTACTACATCGCTAGGCTCTATATCAGGCCTGAACGTTAAAGGGGGGAAGACCAAGGTAGTCGATGACACGTAGTCTGAGCTGTCGCCAGTGTGTTGACTTTGCTCCTACGCTCTTAACCGGTGTACAGGGGGACCAGGGAGTAGCAGACGTGCCTTTAGAGAGGTCGCGCACACTTAGGCAAAGTACGCTTTAGTGTTAACAGGCAGGATAACACTTTAGAGGAGCCGAACAAAATATACCAAAAAAAAAAAAGTAAAAAAAACAATGGCTGCTAAAATCATGATTATTTACCATTCGGCCAGACCATGGCGGTGTCAAATGCAACCTATTGACTCAGCTATTTTTCGGCGTGTTTAAAGACTTTGCAAGGACAACAGAGCGTGTTGACTATCCGAGGGGAATGTTTTGTCAATAATAAAAAGCAGCAAGGTTGTAAATACCCTGATTACCTTTCTGTGAAATGGCGGAGCGTAAATTAGAAAGGGCAAAGAAATTGCGCCAAAATAAACTATTTATAACAAAAACCAGCCCAGAAGGGAGTTAACTGACATAGACTTTTTTTGAGATTTTGGGAGATTCATCCCACTTGATACCACCAAAGACCTACGAGAATCATGCTAGTTCATGTCATCTGAGTGGGTGTTCGTCTCTAAAATGATAATGGATGTTATTCATTTATTATAAGGGTCCCCCAACCTTTTGTTTATTCTTTTAAACCATCTACGTAAGGAAATGAAAAACAACAACAACGATAAACTGATGAAATATCAAATATAAGATATCAGATATAAGAAAAAAACGATAAACTGATCAAATATCAAATATAAGATATCAGATATAAGAAGAAAAAAAACAACATATGCAAGATATGAAAAAGATGATTGGAAGTAATATTTAAAGTTAGAACACTCACCCACACTTCAACAACAAATATACTTATGCTCAACTATCCCGAGACTATCAACTATCAAGGTTTAATTTATCTTCTCCGTAGAAGACACAGCAGAATATTCTAGAAGTTACAAACTGAGACTAGCAAAACATGTCTTTGTGTCATTAGAAGGGAGAACTGACTGTTCTGGAAATCACTGAGCAGCTCATCTAAGATATAGTACTGGTTGTCTGAAACTTCCAACTTTCTAGTGAGAACGAAGACTAGCCATCTAGTCCATCATTACGAATGTAGAAATGAGACTTCTCTTTCCCATATGCGAGCCAGGATTGGCGTCAACGGTATAGTAAAGCTGCAGTACAGCAAATAATCGTAAAATGATGAAGTAAACTATTCCAAATTTGATGTGTATGTTTTAATTAATATTTTCACTATAAAATCTAGTTTATAAAAGAATACCAATTTGCAATGATGACACGTGATAGACTTAGTTTACTTTTATTTATTTATTTATTTCAAAGTAGCTTTTACTTCGCTTGTATTTTAATACCTAGATATTCAACGTTTCTTTATGAGTCTTTCATCCAAATCTAATAAATTTAAGAATCAAATGTGCTGTCAGTTTGTAGGCCCTATGTTGAATTCCAGCAATTTTCTTTTAAATCACCAAAATGATATCAAACAAAAAATGAAAGAAGATCACCGTCTGTGATAACATAATTTTTAAAAAAATGTTTCATTTCCGTGACCAAAACAAATCAGCAATAAAGAATTTAAATACACATACATATAAAATTATGACATACAACTAATACATGAAACTAAATACAACATTTGAATTAGAGTAACTAGTTGACCGGCGGCATAGCATACGCCGCTATTTACCAGGGCCGGCGACCGCAGTGGGGCCCGCATTTCATAGGACACGCAATTTTATAGGACCGCTCTAATTTAAAGTGTAAAAATTATTAAATTAAGCCATTTTATTACTTACAACAGATTCCCCGCGCCATCCTGTCGATTTAACATCCCTATAATTATTTGTCTGTTAAGCTATTGCTTTAAAAGAAATCAAACACATTTTTAACAAAATATAGTCATTTATAACGCTGTTAACCATCAAGCTGTAAGGGAAATAAGTCTTTGGCATATGGTTGAACACAATCTTCAATTACAAACACAATAGCACACTACAGACTGAAAAGATAAAATATAATTTTTAAAAAGTCGAAGAACAAAACTCCACTTGTCTCTCTAACCTTGCTAATGCTTTTTTTTCCCACCACAATTGTTCACAAATACTCGTATTAAAGGTCTTTTGCAAGTCAATGGATTTTTTTCTAAAGAATTATAGAGTATTGCGCTCTAGAAAACTTTTTCTTTGACTATTAAATACATAAATAATTCGAGTTTTAAATATGGTTCTAATTTTTCGCATTATAAAATAAGTAAAGCGAATGCGTTAAAAAAAATATTAATGGAGCTAAAAATAGAAATGACCTCTTTACTTGTTGTATTGTGTTGCACGTTTGACCTCTTACTTTGAGAAATAATATATAGATAGTCTGACACAATTCAAACCTTACATTCTTTGTTTTATTAGTCTACAATTCCAAGTGTCTAACAGTTGCGACATTTGAAACAAAAATTTATTCTAAAAAAACATAACAAAATCAAATAATACAATAAAAAAAACCACTATGAATAAACAGTGACTTTTTTTCTTTTCTTAAAGAGTGCAATGAATAAAGGCATGTGTTGATTTAACAATTTTATTTGTTGTGCCACAAAGCACAAGTGCTACAAAGGCAATTATTACAAATTACAACAATATACAAATAAGATATTCAAATCTTTTTTTTTTTTTGGTCAAATCTTCTAAAACAGCGACTTCAGTAAATTGGTTGAATAATAAGTCGCAAGAACCATAGCAATAACCATTCAATCTATTTCATGTTACACAATCCCAACAATCGGTATGATTCAAGTGTCTAGCTAGCTGACACAAGTGTGTAACTAGCTTACATAAAGTGGCTGTGTAACTAACACTGACACAAGTGTGCAACTAGCTTACATAAAGTGGCTGTGTAACTAACACTGACACAAGTGTGCAACTAGCTTACATAAAGTGGCTGTGTAACTAACACTGACACAGGTGTGTAACTAGCTTACATAAAGTGGCTGTGTAACTAACACTGAAAAAATGTGTGCGACTAGCTGACACAAGCGTGTAGTGTGTAGCTAACCCCAATTAAGTGTGTAACTAGCTGACCCAGCGCCAAGGATAACTTCAATGTGTCTCGTGTAATCAGAGGATTCTATCAAGTGTTGACCATGAAGTTGGGAGAGAAAATTCTGTTTTACTATGGACTGGAAGACAAACAGACACGAGTACCTAAAAAGTTAGTCAAATATTTACAGTTGGAGTCGTTATCTCCACAACAATCCAGGCCCCAGGTCTACAGATCCATGTCAAGTTGATATTATCATAAGGGGATTAAATAAATTGAAGTCGCCTGTTGACTGTTATATCAACAGAGTAGATCTCAAATGTTCAAATAGGCCTGATTAAGGACAGTTTTTTTT
>JADKLZ010000104.1:32188387-32200178 GCA_021533235.1 Biomphalaria straminea | reverse complement strand
TTCTGTTAGTGGTTCACATACTATCTGTAAAGTTCTTTCTGTTAGTGATTCACGTACTATCTGTAAAGTTATTTCTTTTAGTGGTTCACATACAATCTGTAAAGTTCCTTGCGTAAAGCTGCTTTATTAACTGTCTATCTAATTATCTCATTAAAATCAGTGCGCACTAAACATATAAGTTCTAATAAAGATATTAAAGCTGGAAATATATTTTATTATATTTCATAGGTACAAATAATGCTTACTATATAGGCTTACAACCATTGGACAATTTATCTAACTCTACTAAAGTCTGAATTCTTTCATTTCGTAGTCACGTGATGAACAGAATTAGGTTTATTTCAATGCAATGAAAATAATTTTTTGAAAACGTAATAATCATAAAATGTCGCTTGAAACTCGTGCAGTATAAGATCTATGTTGAATGTACTTTCTGATATTACTAACTGTTAATGCTTCTATTATGAAATGTTTTTAAAAGTACACACTCAAAATACACAGCATGTTATGAAGCGTCTCACATTGCAAAGAAATACATTCCTTATTTCCATCGATTGTTTACTGTTTATTGTACTTAACATTTTGAACATAACAATTCTGTCCTATGACACAGTTGAATGAGCTTCTAGAAGTTTCGTCTATCAAAAGTTTCTTAGAATTGTTGCAGTAACTCACCATGTTTCTATTATATTAGAAAGACTTTCATTTTCTTTCCGATTTAAAAGGCTTGCACTTGAAGCACAGTTTCAATATGGACTTAGACTTTCTTGATTCTTTTCCAGCGGGTCCGTTTCTTTTATTTAAGTTAAACATTTCTTTTGTGCTCCTCTTAATGAATTGATCTCTCAATGTTAACTTAAGAGACACCAGACTTCAAATATTTGTGATGGGATATAGCTTAACATCAAATATACACGAGGCTTATCTGAGTCTATATTGTTAACAACTTTCAAACTATGTCTATACTGACTGGTAATATACTTTCTCGTTATTTTCAGCAGTCTCATTGAAGAGCAGCTTGGATCTTGGAGCACAGTTTCACTGTAATACGACAATTTGGCAAGTGAATACTTTAAAGTGAAGCGGGTTTGATGTCGCACAAACTGAGATGACCTGGTCGTAATTTTACTGATTGTCATTCAAAGAACGGCTGCTGTTAGTTAGTATTGTATAAAATCTTAATGAAAATAAAAGGGTGTATAGAAAAATGAACAGAGTTGTACTATGAATGAATCAGTGTGTGCGTGTGTTCAGAGAAATGGATGTGAACAGATTCAACGAAATAAATAAGACAGAAATAGGCTACATAACTGTGACTTTTACATATTTTTTTCCAACGATTTGAAATACTATTTTAATAAAATAGAAAGTTGAAAGTTATGGTTTTAAAAATCTGTATTTTTAATTACTTATCCAATCGTAAAATAACAAGATTACAAAGAGAGTTTGTGTGATACACAGACTCAGAGGCGGCCCCGTCGGAGTCGGATCCATGTCAGATCCGCCTATTTGCAAGATGTTTCGGATGTTCCTTCTAAGTTGAAAATAATTAACTTCTCGCTGGACGACGAAGGATGGCGAGCAGGGTATAAACCTGCCTTATCTTGATGTTTGCGCACTAGACTGTAGTTCGGATTTATCGTTGGTCCCTGGTTCAATTCCTGCATGCTCGCATCCTTAAACTATCGCAATATTTCTGAAAGAACAGTAAAGGTTAAATCATATTTTCAAAAGCCTTTAATGTTTTTTTTTTATCTAACCGTGACGGACAGACCAACCAACAGACAAAACGCAAAAAAAAAATATGCTTCTTTCATTCTAATGGGGGCACTAAACAATTTTTTTTAAATCTGATTTTTTTTTAAATTTTAAGAAATTAGTTTAGAATTATGTCATTGCCGGGCTTTACGCTATTACACGAAAGTCGCTGCTAAATGTTCATTTTAAAAAATGTTCGCGAGATGAAGATTTGCTGTGCATTTCTTATTATAAAAACATTTCTTCCCTTACATTTACGTAATTGTTTTAGAATTGGTGTTTTGTTATTAAAAAATCGCTTGCATAATTAATTTTATAAATTAAACGGTTTGATTTTAGAAAACTAAAAGTAGCCGTTGCACCTAAACTTTTTAAGCCGCATTTAATGGTGAAATAATATTTTTCGTATCTCTTCTAGTTTTGGCGCCCTGAGTGTGACAGACGAACAGACGGACATTTTGTACAAACCTAATAGCGGCTTTTCCCCTTACGGGGGCCGCTAAAAATGTAGTTTTATCCAAACTAAATCCCTGTAATTGTGTATTGAAATGCCAGGTAAGACAAATCATTGGACATTGTGTTTTGCAAACAGCTTCAAAGTGAAGTAAAATCCAAATTAGGTAGAAAATGTACATATACCACTGAATCAACCAGATTTAATGTGAACTGCGTATTGATCTCTAAGCTCTTCAAAACATTATTCCATTGAAGATTCTCTATCAGCTAGCGAATAGACTCTGGACAGATGACATTAATTTCTGTAGGCATGAATAAGAGTCTGTACGCTGTATAAAGGAGGCAGTTGGTCGTTGTTATGGTCACATAACATCTTCGTTAACACAACATCTGCTCCATAGATCACAAGGTTTGAAAAGGCGTAATTTACTTCTTTTTAAAGTTGTATACAAATGACACTGGTCCTAAAATTTAAATGGTTTTAAAAAAAAATCAAGGGAGGTTTGAAAATTGTCAAAACATGTGCAAGATCTCCGACGTTTTCGGAAAGGAAAGTGAGCATGTATTGAATGTAGGGTTCGAATCCTTCTGTGTCTAGAATATTAGATCAATGGCGATCTAGTTTATGTAACGAAGTACAAATAAATAACAATTAAATTAACGAGAAAGTCTATGAAAACACAAATCCAGTATAAAAACAACATCATTTAAACTTAAAAAACAGATGTCTATTGTGTTAGCAGAAGAGCCTAAACTATCAAGCTATACGTAGAGCAAAGTTTTGTAGAAAAAAACTCTCCAGAGAGGCTTATCGAGGAGTTAAAAGAGTCTAGTCTTACCGCCCACATTCACAAGAGTTTCTAAAAATGTACCTACTACTGTACAAAAAAGTCCCAACACCTGTGACCACAGTTGGTGTTTGTTTAAAGACAAAAGACCACTTAATGTAATATACTCAGCTACATAAAAAAATGTCTATCAATAAAAGAAACAGATTCTATTTTAATACGTTAGAACAGAAATTCTTGTTGACTATGGTAATCCCGGAGACCTTTTTTTTTCCCGATATATTTCCCTTAACTAAATAATGTCTCGCATGACATACTTTCACCATAAAAGGTCCATATCGGAATGTTCGAGATAGTAGAAAAAGGTCAATATAGACCCACCAGTAGATGATGAATGTGTATTAATATAAATTCATAGTTTAAGAAATAATTGTTTCGAAGTAGTCATATAATGCTAAAAAATATGAATAATAGTTGGTCCTAAAATTCGTTCCTAGAGATTTATGTTGAAGGCTCCTTCAAGGCCGGCCTTAGGCATGCTAGGCAGCCGTCTGGGGCTTCCGATTAGAGAGGGCCTCGCATAAGACTAAAAATGTTTTTAGAGGGGGAAAAAGCGCTAGATCAAATCTCCCTCAAACTAAACAACATAAAAAAAAGTTCTATTGCTAATATGTCTGCTAGACTAGCTCTAAGTTTTTACCATGACTCATTGTTAATTAACGATTTTTTAGATTTACGGTAAAATTGTGGAGACATTATTTCGAGTTTGATGTATGACAAGGAGATGTGGGCTCAAGCGATGCAGAGCAGTGTCAGCTTATCGGCTTCTATTGGAAAGTTCTAGACATATGAAGTTATGGTCATGTTCAACTAACATTAAAGAACATGTCGATATAGATAGGCTACAGATAGGCTTTGAATAAACTGCATTAATTTTTGTTCGTGTTTTTTTTTTTTTCATTTGGGGCTATCGACGTCACCTCGCCTAAGGCTCTAGATCTTTAATCCTACATAAGATATGTGAATAAGATTATTATTACTACTCATTGGCCTCCTTCAGTCGTAGAACGACTATGGTTCATCTCGCACACTTCCTCGTGTGGCTGTGGAGCCCTATTTTGGAGAGACACTCCCGTCCACAAGTATTGCAGGTAAAGGTGGTCTTCGCTACAGTGGTAGAGGAGCTGGCCATTTTCCGCGTTGTCCGCTTTTCTTCCAGAGCTGAGGCCCATGCTCTTTCGCTGTCCATAGCTTTCTTGGTCACTGTCTCTCTCCATCTGGTGCGGTCTAGAGCTATGTCTTCCCACTGGTCAGTATTGATGTCCACTGTTTTGAGGTCGCGTTTTATTACATCTATGTAACGGAGGTGGGGGCGACCAGTTTTTCTTGAGCCTGTCGCAAGTTGTCCGTAGAGGATGACTTTCGGTATGCGATTGTCCTCCATCCGGCGAACATGTCCAAGCCAACGCAGGCGGCGTTGTCTGAGGGCTGTAAAGATGCTGGGAATACCTGCTTGTGCAAGGATCTCTGTATTGCACACTTTTTCTCTCCATGTGATTTTCAAGATCCTACGAAGACATCGCAAATGGAATGAGTTCAGTCTTCGCTCTTGCTTTGCGTAAGGGGTCCATGATTCACTGCCATACAGCAGCGTGCTCATAACGCATGCCTTGTAGACTTCCATTTTGGTCGCTGTTGTTAGCTTCTGGTTTTCCCAAACTCTTGACCTAAGTCTAGCGAAGGTCGATGCAGCCTTCCCTATACGTTTTTTTATCTCCTCATCTAGAGAAAGGTCGTCTTGAATTGTGGATCCTAGATAGCAGAATTCATTTACAGCATCCAGCTTGTTATCATCTATGAGGATGGAGGGTGGTGCTGTAGCAGGGGGTCCCATAACATTTGTTTTCTTTGTGCTTATAGTTAAGCCATATTCTTTACAGGCCTGAGAGAAGCGGGACATCAGTAACTGAAGTTCCTCTTGTGAGTGTGCCACAACCGCTGCGTCATCCGCGAAGAGCATGTCTCTTATGAGGGTTGTTCTGGTTTTAGTTTTGGCCCTCAGTCTAGCGATATTTAGAAGTTTGCCATCGAATCTGGAATGGAGATATATGCCTTCGGTGGAATTATCAAATGCATGGTGGATTAGCATTGAAAAGAGTATTCCAAAAAGGGTTGGGGCAAGGACACATCCCTGTTTTACACCGCTGTTTATATTGAAACTTTCGGAGCAGGCGCCATTGAACTGTACTGTACCCATCATATTTTGGTGGAAAGAAACAATGATATTTAGCAGCTTGGGTGGACAGCCTATTAACTCTAAGATTTTAAAGAGGCCTTCTCTGCTGACAAGGTCAAAGGCTTTGGTCAGATCGATAAATGCGATGTACAAAGGCATTCTTTGCTCTCTGCACTTTTCCTGAAGTTGACGGATAGAGAAAATCATGTCAATTGTGGATCTCTCTGAGCGAAAGCCGCACTGTGATTCTGGATAGACTCGATCAGCAAGTTTTTGTAGCCTGGGGAGTATCACTCGAGCAAAGACTTTGCCTACGATGCTTAGGAGAGAGATTCCCCTGTAGTTGTTGCAGTCGCTTCTGTCGCCTTTATTCTTGTACAGGGTGATGATCTTTGCATCCCTCAGATCCTGTGGCACAGCACCTTCTTGCCAACATTTACAAAGCAGTTCATGTAGAGGTTGGGTTAGTGTAGTTTTACACTGTTTTAGAAGATCTGGGGGGATGCCATCGCATCCGGGTGCTTTGCGGGCAGCCATGTTGTCTATGGCTTTGTTGAGCTCTAACAGGGTGGGTATTTCGTCTAGCTCGTTCATTATGGGTAGCTGTATGATAGCCTTAAGAGCTGAGGCAGAGACTGAGCTTGTTGTGGCGTAGAGTTCGGAGTAATGTTCGACCCATCTATGCATTTGTTGACACTTGTCTGTGATAATTTCCCCAGTGGTTGATTTAAGAGGTGCTGACTTGTTCTGGGAGGGTCCGAGAGCCTTTTTAATTCCTTCATACATCCCTCTTATGTTGCCCACTTGGGCTGCGAGCTGGATATTCTCACTGAGCTCTACCCAGTATTCATTGGCACAGATCCTTGCTGTCCTCTGTGCAGTGGCTCTAGCTTCTTTCAGGTTTAACAAGTTGCTTTGGGTAGGTTTTGCCTTATATGTAGCGAGTGCATCTCTCTTTGCTTTAATTACAGGTGCTAAGATAGCTGATTTAGAGTCGAACCAGTCATTTTGTTTCGTAGTTTTTCTTCCAAAGATGTCCAAGGAAGACTTTTGTATGGTGGACTTGAGGTGATCCCATTTTTCTGTTGCTGAGTTTCCAGAGAAATTTTTGTACTCGCATTCAAAAGATTCCGCAAACTGTATCTGGAGATCAGGGTGACACATCTTGCTCACATCTGGTTGGGGTCTTCCAGTCTGCTTGGTATGGTGGATTTTTTTAGGAAGAAGATTTATCTTGCAACATACCAAGGAGTGATCTGTGTCGCAGTCTGCACTGTGATAGGACCTGGTAAGTTTGACAAATTTTAAACACTTTTGTCTTACCATGATTAGGTCTAGTTGGTGCCAGTGTTTGGAGCGAGGATGCCGCCAAGATACTCTGTGCTGTGGTTTAGTTTTAAAGTATGTATTAGTGACACAGAGGGAGTGTAGTGAGCAAACCTCGAGTAGTCTTTGTCCATTTTCATTTATTTTGCCAACACCAAAACGCCCAATACAGCTGTCCCATGCAGAGTTGTCAGATCCAACGCGTGCGTTAAGGTCGCCGAGGATGATCACCTGTTCTGTGTTTGGGATCTCGCTGAGAGCAGATGAAAGGTTATCGTAGAACATGTCTTTTGCCTCTGGTGTGGAACACAAAGTAGGAGCGTAGGCACTTATCAAAGTCACATGTCCTGTAGATGTGTTAAGGCGTAGTGATAAGAGTCTTTCTGAACCGTTGCACTTCATCTCTACTGTGTTCAGAAGTGTGTTCTTTACTGCGAAGCCAACGCCATGTTCCCTGACTTCACTTTCAGCTTTGCCTTGCCAGAAGATGGTGTAGTCTCTTTCTCTGATTGATCCAGAGTCAGCCAAGCGAGTTTCCTGGAGGGCGGCAATGTCTACTTTGAGTCTAGACAGTTCATTGTTTATTATAGCGGACTTTCTGGCATCTTCTATGTCCGGTAAGTTTTCGTTAAGTCCGGTTAGCAGAGTTCGCACATTCCAAGTGCCCAGTTTAAGAGTGGAGCTCCTCTTTTTCTTTTCCTTTGTGTCGCTTGGTACATTGGCTTTGTGCCTGCTTTTCGGATTTTGTCCTATCCTCGTGTACCCAAGCGAGGAAGACAGGCATGACGGGACAGCACCTTATTGGCTGGGGGCTGCCCAGCTTGGGGCGGGCGGTAGCTGTCCATTGGAATCCTAGGATCCCTCCCACCGACGGAAGTGGCCCCTGGCGCCCAGCTCTACGTCAATTGAGCATTTGGGCTTATAACCGGTGACTGCCACTTCCCGTGTTTGGCCGACGCCAAAAGGCGAAGCTGGAGTGTCCTCTCCAGTTTTCTCTCTGGTGTTAGGGCTTTGAATGAGTGAGATGAAAGCCTGGGCATTGTTTATGGTCGGAACGATGTCGCCCACACAGCAGTTCCCCCCTCTCCGCGCAGCTGATGTGGCCAAAGGAACGGAATATCCGATACATTTTGGGATCAGTAGCGCCGCAGGCTCTGCCAGGTTGTAGCACAGTGTGCCACAATCTGCCTAAGGGTCACCAGCTCCTGATTTTTCCTCAGGGTTGTCTCCCGAAGCCTTTCCCGAGTTTGGGTATAGCCGCAAGGCAGCGGAGGTTTGGATTCAGAGTTTGCCTTCTCCTAGATGGGTAGCCAACCAAGGCTAACGAGCCCCTTCTGCCCGAAGCTTACTGGTTTAGGCGCCAGTTACTCGCCTTTGCCCCTTCTCCTGTCTGTGATAACGGTTCCGCCAGGCTCAATATCTGAACCATACGTGAAGGCCAGGAGTTGGACTGGTTGTCAGAGGCTATTTGAGACGCATGCCGTTGGAAGCATTTTATAGGTAATGATGGGCTTAAGCTCATTACCACTTCCGGCGTTAACAACCTTGCGGAACCTATTACTACTATTACTATCTAATATTATAATAGTAGTAATAGTATTACTACTATTACTACTATTATAATATTAGAAACTGGAAAAATTATATATATATATAATAGCTTGTCAGGCATATGCTTCTGTTGTGTTGTCATTATATGAGAAAAGAGTCTAAGTAATCACAACAAATTTCCATAAGGGTCAATAAATCAGCCTTAGTCTTATTGTCAATGATTGTAAATAATCATACAACGTTTACATAATTAACGTAAAAAAAAAAGAAAAAAAATTAAAGCCAGGTAGCTTAGTTACCTAACTAGTCACCTAGTCACTTCATTTAAACTATTGTTCTTTTGTATGTAAAAAAGCTTTTCCCTTTGAATTTTACAGTGCCCATTAATCAGTAAAGTTAGGTAATAAAGCTTTTACAATTTTACATCGGGATTTTTTTTATATTTTCGAAAAATTATGGCCACGCCAAATTAACACTTCGATTTTTTTTTTTTGTTCATGGCTATCAACATAGTCATCCTAGCAACCGTCACAACAGCAGAGCGGAGCAAGGCGGACGCCCCCCAAAACTTTGTATTCCTGCGCGATGCTTAGGTAAAGCAAATAGTAGCCTGCATGGACTGGTTGAACCTTGCTTAGAAGATTAGTGGCATCTTTGTGTAGAAAACACAAGTGATTTAACGTTCAAGAGGGAAATACGTACGACTTAAGCCACTCTGCCACTTGGCTGTTTTAACAGTGCAAAAAAAAAATTAGACCCGGACGAGGATAAAGATTCTATGGGTTAGTGCTTCATGATCTAGGAACACGGGCCACTTCAACACGTGATAGGGTCTTTAGAAAACAGGCTCAGTTTGAAAATGAGCCAATACACGTTGGAAATCACAAGCCAGTTTTTTTGTTTCAATTGATTGGATATCATCAACCAGAAAGCTTTCCTCACGACAAAGGAGCTGCTTTACAAAAATTTACTAGCTGTGACGTGGTCTTATGTAATGTAGGATTTGACGCACTGTCTCACTCTGTTGCCTTTTTTAAATTTTTGTCCTTCAGTTAGAGTTCAGTTTACTAACACTAAAAATGATTTTTTGGTTTCTTACAAAACAATAATACTTATTTCACTGACACTTAATCTTATATGTGTGAACAATTCTAATGCAATAGTTTATCACTTTTTTTTATCTAAATGAAAATCTTACAGAATCATGTAACGATATACCTTTAATGAGAGTCAGATAAGATCTTTAACAAATTATTACAAAAAAAAAAAAAAAAAATTCTTTAATTATAAAGTTATTCATGATAAATTTGAAACATTAGTAATCTCATCTTTGAAATATCATTTGTAAAACCTGGTTTACATTTTTTAAATTATAAAATATAGTAATATAGAAAAAAAATATGTATGACGTATTAAAAAATGTGAAAGCGATTTTAGGACAATTTTTAAAAAATATAACATAAGGAATAAAACATCGTAGACTCAAATACTAAATATGGAATCCTTGGGCGCCACTGAGTCCACCCAGCTCTAATGGGTACACCTGACATTAGTAAGGGAAAAGTAAAGGCGGTTGTTCGTTGTGCTGGCCACATGACACCCTCGTTAACCATAGGCCACAGAATCCGATGACCTTTACATCATCTGCCCGAAAGATCGCAAGGTCTAAAAGGAGAACTACTACTACACTACTACTACACAAATGTAAAACTCACCAAACAATGTCAATGGACCTCATTCACCAAATGTAAATAAACACATTTAGCCACGTCATAATATTGATAAAACAATGAAAAATACGTATCACGTGACAGCCTTACGTATTGCGTAATTTGTATAGAAGATATAGAGAAAATGTTGTTTGTTTACGATTGGTGAATGAGGTTCATTTTGGCATCAAGTTGAAAGAACTGTTACCAGGCTAAAATAGTTTGAGAAACAATCTAAAGAGCTTAGAACTTTGATCTTTGAAAAAGTGCACAAGCTGATTGTACAACTTTGAACAACATAGATGATCAACAGTTCCTATAGTCTGTCCACCGGATATACCGAATAAAAGCTAGCTATCCGCCATAGATGAACATTTCCAATAACAACAAACAATATTCGTTTTAACAAGAACTATTTTGAAGTTAATTATGTGACATTAATGACAATTGGTTAGTAATTAGGAGTTTCGTTTTTTTTTCGATCATAAACTTCAGAACTAGAAAGGAGTATCCTGGCAATGGAATCTAGATGCAATAGAAATATACTAGGTACCAGTATCATCAAAAAAGAAAAAAATATACATTAGTAAAGCTTCCTTATGTTACTTTTTATATTGAAGACATTGTAAAATTTACTCTGTTACTGTGTCATGTCTATTTCTAAATCTAGTCAAGCCAAATTTACATTTATTAATTTATTACCTTGAAAAATTATATCGGTCAAACTAGAGTCTTCCCCATGTGGCCGACGGACTAAATTAACAGGGAAACTGTTAACTTTATAGGGAAATCATAGCTGTTTTTTTAAATCAGCAGTCAGGGTTCCTGCTAGGTTCCATGAAGTAGTCACTTGAATGGAGGTATTGTAAAATGAAGCCCATCCCATAGTAAAGCACTCTTGAAGCCCATCCCATTGTAAAGGACTCCTGAAGCCTATCCCATTGTAAAGAACTCTATTATACGTATTTATGTCAATAAATAAAAAGCCATTGAAACAATTGGGCTGTTAAAAACACTTGCTAGCACTGAAAACTAATTACGACAATGGAATACATAAACAAGGTATTTTGATGAAGCTGCTGAGTAGAGATGGTGTCAGACTTGGTCTTCGGGTCAACTAAATGTAAGTAAATACTCATTTCAACAATCCCCCCATCATGTACCAGTGAGTGTCACGAGGTGCTTCAGTGGATGGTTCAAACCAGCTTAGTGGCTTTCAGCTTTTTTTTTACCTTCCTACGAAGAAGAAGTAAAAAAAAAAAAAAGAGGGAGATAAGTGGTGAACTTTTAGAGCTAGGTCTTTAGTCGTCTTAGTCACTACGGGCAGATGTGCAAGTATGACAGATCTAGAAAAAAAAATGGAAGAAATAGAACAACTAATAATGATTGTATTCTATTCTAAATAAACCCCTATTGTCTTTAGGTCAAGAACCTTCCAGAAAATATCTGGAACACATTAGGCCTGGACTATCAACAAACATGCAAATTATAAGTGTGACCTTTTTTATTTATCTTCTAATGGCACCTCAATGGACTTTATCTGCATGTTTGTCTATCGTTCTGTCTGTCTAGTAAAAAGTGTGTGCACATTTTCTCTCCCACTCTCGGATCAAATTGAAACTTAGCGCAATTATTCAATTATTCATTTGCGTTGACAAGACATGAATCTATATAAAACATTAACAAAGTAGTCAATTAATTACTAGTAATTAATTCTATTTTCTTTGATACCAACAAGGGATATTAATCCTTCAGTTTTTACAGATACGGCTAAATTAGCAGGGTTTAGTCCCAAAATAATTGTTCTCCAGACGCATTCTTGGATCAAGTTGATAATTTAAACAATCATTTATTGAGCCTAATAAAAAATGAATGGATTAAAAAATTACCAATTACTCAATTAATTCTTGGTAATTAAAGATTTCGCTTGATATCAATAAAGGAAATAACTTCTCTATTAGACCTTT
>JADKLZ010000104.1:32166292-32188287 GCA_021533235.1 Biomphalaria straminea | reverse complement strand
TTTTTTTTTCTTTTCGAATAACGATTTTTTAGCTCTACGGTTCTTCAAGGACGCCGAATCGGGATTTCTCGTTTTCTGGTGGAGGTCAACAAAGCGTTGTGTACCAAGGAAGTAGCAACATAGTTGTCCAGAGTTCTCCTCTGTTTACAGGGGATCAACAAGATGGAGTTGCTCTTGGCCTGCGCGTCAACAGCGTGTTCAACGCTGACTAGGGATGCACAGGAATTCCTGCTCTTGGCGGATGTTTGTCTTTTCAAGTCGCCGAAAAACATTTCGAGAGAACGACATCTGGGGAGCTCACTCTCCCATGAGTCTGCTTTACCAGCGACACCCCCCCCCCTCTTCCACTTTTCCCCCTTATGTGTAAAACTTTACTTCAAGAAGAGAAAAAGAGGGAAGGTTTTTTTTTTCGGTGTTTATTTTTCACACCTAAAGGGGCGAGACACTTTGGCACCTTGGTTTAAAAAAAAAAAGGTCTCTGGTGAACGCATCCGGAAATAGACACGACTTCCGGCTGAGTACACATGCGTGAACGTGGATAGCAGTGTGGGAACTACACGACAGCGTCTTTTGTTTTTTCTGGTATTAGCGGTGAAGTTATCTACGTGATGTTCACCACTAAAGAAGCTCGCAAGAAACACGCAGCACATCTGATAGAGGTAGCACAATATACTGGCCTGGTAGCAGGGCCGGTCTTAGGCCACTGCAACCTATGCGGCCGCAGTGCCCCCTACCCTCCTATTTTCGTAGGCCCCGCGCTAATTTTAATTGTAAATTATTAAATTTAACCATTTTCAAGGACCTCCTGGAAATCCGAAATTGCAAAATATACAAAAAAGTTCTGGAAATCTCCTGACAACTCTAGCAAACCTCCTGAAAATTGACAAAGTTGTGATTTTGAGGTGCCAATCCCACACGCGATAAAAAAACAAAACAAACAAAGAAAATGCATTTTCAGATTTCCTTTAATAGCCTACAAAATGTATTGCAAAGACGAATTTTTTTTTAAATTTAATCTTAATTTAAATCTTAATTTTAACTTTTAATCTTAATTTTAACATTGCTTATCACCGTCCACACCGGGCCCAGCGCAGTCCGTTTCGCATAGGGCCTCGCAATAGTTAGGACCGTCTCTGCCTGGTAGCTTTAAGTAGAATGATTATTTTGTGCTCACCCCCACTTCCTATTCTCGGATGAAACTGAAACTTTGAACCATCAATAAAAAAACAAACATAAACCAATTAGTTGAATACTTAGTGATAGTTATTTATTTTTAGTTTGGTGTAGAAAAAGGAAATAAATCTATCAGTATTGAGATATACAACTGTTAATGTGCAGTTCTACCTTTTTAAACCCCAAACATATTTTTTTTAAAGTATTTTCGATATAACTTTTCATAGCTTTTGCAAGTAAATTAGTATAGTTTGATTATTAAGATGTAGGTAGCCAAGGCAAAAAAACAAGAAACAGTAGCCTAGCAATAGAAAAGAAATTAGCAATACTAAAATGTAAACACATACATTCACTTTCGTGATCCACTAGTACATAGAAAAGAATAATTCAACAGGAAAGACGAACCTACATAAGCTACTTGCAAACCACAAAACTAGCCATGACAGGTGACAAATCTTCTTTAATGATAAACTGGTCAATAAATGTGTGCCCTTGAAGGACTTTTCAAAATTCAACCCCCCTCCCATCCCATTTCAATGAACATAGCATACGTAACTGAAATGAATATATGAGTCAACAAAGTCCTACACTAACATATCTGACTGAATGTTGAATAAAGTGACCATTAGATTTGCAATCTGAACAATGTATTTTAGTCTAGAATGTTAAAATGTTTTGTTGTTTTTTTTGTAAAAAAAAATTTTTGACATGTTATGTTTCGGATTTTCTTTCAGAGTTGAAGATCATTTACTTCTTAGTTCAAGTCTTTCGGTGGATGTCAGCGGGCAGGGTTTGAACCTGGGACCATCGACAATCCGAACGGCAAGCCTGCGCACACCGAACTACCTGGCAGCCACCTAATAGTATTAGTATATAAGTATTTTGGAAAACCCGTAACGATATGATTTTTTTAAAACAACCTTATGATAGAAGAATGCGCGGTGGGTGAGCGGTAAAGCACTTGGCTTCTGAACTTGAGGTCCCGAGTTCGAATCCTGATGAAGACTGGGATTTTTATTTCGGGATCCTTGGCGCCTCTGAGTCCACCCAGTTCTAATGGTTACTGACATTATTTGGGGAAAAGTAAAGTCGGTTGGTCGTTGTCCTGGCCACATGACACCCTTGTTAACCGTAGGCCTCAAAATCAGTTGACCTTTACATCATCTGCCCTATTGGCCACAAGGTCTGAAAGGGGAACTTTACTTACTTTTTTTTACTTATGATAGAAACGTAAGTCCAATTCTCCTTTTAATGTGAACAGAGGCAGAAATAAAGAGCTTCAAACATTTCCTATTCCTTTGAAACTTGATACGAGCCACCGGGATGGGTAACATATTCATTAAAACAACTAAGACCCGTATGAGCTGACTTTTTTAAAGAAACTGAGGCGAATGTCAACAAGCCGGAGACTTAGTATTTGCCCCACTCAATGATAACCCATTGGAGTAAATGGAATGTTACTCAACTTTACAAACGCATCTGTACACAAGAACTGTCTTTGATGAGGAATGATGGGATTGCACTAAGCTACTCGGATCTAAAATAACGTGACTTGTCAAAAGACAAAAAAAAAGCTTTCATCTCCAAGACATGGATATAGTTAACTCTTTCTCACCGTCATTATTTTTCCACGAATTCTTCATTATTAAGCTTCAATAGCTTATCGGTTGTTATCAGAAAAAAAAGTTTTATTTGGCATAGAATAAAAGGGGAATGCATGCTCTTTTTATATAACATAAAGTAAAGTTTAAAAAAATTAAACATTAATTTAATTTAATAGGGTCAAACAAATTATGGTATCGTCAATTAAGAGAGAAAGAGTTAAATCTTTTTTTCACCATTTTATAATTATACAGAACATGAAGAGAGAGAAAAAAAGAAGATTTGTTCCACAGCTGGCGGTCAGTTGGCTCACGTTGTGTCCATTCCGTTCCCAGACTATTTCCCTTCTACAACATTTCGCAACGGGCCCGTGTTGGTCAGTGGCAAAACTAATTTACTGAAACAACAAAACTGTTTGTTACCACAGATCGGCAAATTGGGTTTGGCAAACTATTTTATTGAAGCCATGACCACAAATTTATGTTCTTCGGTAAATTAGAGAAAGGAAAAAAAAAGAAGAACCCCAATGTTAAAACAAGTGTAACAATCACGCTGTGGTCAATCGCGCTGTGGTCAACTGGTTGTTTAGATGACAAAGACTGGTCTCATGTCTCGTGACATGAGCCTGGGCCATCTTTCAATATTGGCCTCCTCTGTAACAACATATTTGTCAGATAAATAATGTCTCTCAGTTGTCAGCCAAAGAATTGGAGTTGCTGAAATGATTCAACTAATTTTGATCTTGAAAAAAAGAGTAAATAAAATGTAATACTGTAGAGATAGAAGAGAAATTTCTTATAGAGGGCCTTTATAATATCATATAATTGGGGGCTTAAAAATGTCCCCCTTTCAGACTTTCAGATCTATAGGGCAGGAGATGTAAACGTCATTTGATTCTGTGGCCTATGGTTAACGAGGGTGTCATGTGGCTAGCACAACCTACCAACCGCTATTACTTTTCCCCAACTAATGTCAGGTGCCCATTAGAGCAGGGTCGATTCAGAGGCGCCCAAAGATCCCGAAATAATTTTAAAAATCCCAGTGTTCACCAGGATTCCAACCCGGAACCACGATTCAGAGGCCAAGCGATTAACCGCTCAGCCTACACTTAAAAATTAAGTTTGAACTAATTATTCTAGGAAATGTTCAAATACACTATTTGGAAATAAATCCGTTGAACTTCTACTATGGACAAAACTCAATCCAGAGTGTAATCAAACTTTTAAAAGACATTCCAACAAAAATTAAAATTCTAGATCCCTTCTCTCAGTTGACCAACTACACCCAGATGAAAAGAAATGCGAGGTGGCTGCCTGGTCGTGTGGTATGCGCTCTGGTCCCAGGTTCGAACCCTGCCTGCTGCCCTCCCCCCTGCATTGAGTTTTGGCCTAGGATTTAATGCTCTTCAGATCTCGATACCCTAAACGTGTCAAACAAACCAAAATAGTCTGAACAATTACATGTAATTTATGGCCTGAATCAATTAATAAATGTACTGTACATAGGCCATTCTTCATTTGTGTAACCTATTCTTGTGTTGTGTTGCAAACTTTAGAAATGTTTAGATATGGGACGCTATATTGAAATCCAATGTTGCCAACTCAAATTTTAAAAAATTCAATACAAAAGAGCCAAGAAAATTTGATTCTGCAATGCTAAAAAGTGCACAAAAATGATCATATAACTTTTACAAAACGCCTAGCTTATTAACACTTCCTTTAATTCTGTACACCGGACACACCCAAAAAGCTGGCTATTTATAGTTTTGTGACAATCTCTCGAAGGTTGTACACCACAATAACACCACGCAGTTAGTCACATATTTGTTAACTGAAAGCCAACAGTAAAACCCTATTTATATGATCCAGTTAATAGAGAAAGGTTAATGCGGAGTTTTAAACAAACAGAATTAGAACATTAACCTTTCATTTCCTTGTAATATATTGTTATGACTATGCCATGCGCACTGCCATCCAGGCTAGTGCAGAGATGAGCAGTACTAGTAACCAGACTAGAAAAGGATGTTGACATTGAGAGACTAACGATTTCCGCCCAAGTTGAGAGAGCTGATAAAGATGTTGTGATCAAGACATTTTGTTCTTCTTGTATGTGTGATGTCTTGTAAGTAAACGTCGTTGTCCTCGTTGAGTTGCCTTTCCTATAGTTATTACAATATTGAGACTTGTTCAGCAATATTCAGCATCTGTAATATTTCTGGTGTAAACATGAGTTTTGAACAACTATAGTGAAAAAAACGCAACTTAAAATCTGTGGCCATATTACAAGATCTTCGGGGCTCGCAAAGACCTTCCTTCAGGGAACAGTACCAGGAAAAAAAGAAGAGGTAGACAGAGAAAGTGATGGGAGGACAACATAAAAGAATGGACGGGCCTACCATCGAAAGAGGTTCCAAACAAGGCAAAAGACAGGGAGGAATGGAGAAAGACGCTCGACAAGTCTTTCGTGGTGCCCCAACGGTCCGACAGACTAAGGGATAGGTAAAGGTAAAAAAAAAATGAATGTAGATGATCAGACGAAGACTCTGACCTTTTCCTTTCTTTTTATTCCTAGTATTACATGTCTTTCACTTGTTCTATTACAAAACGAGGTTTCCATCTTTTAAAAACATACTGCGCCGGTAAGATTACTTAAAAGCGTTCGGAATTTCATATTTTAAAGATAATTCTTTTAAAACAAGGTTACAAAAACAGTTTGTGTGAAACACAAAACTCAAAATAGGCCCCCAAAGTGGTCCACCTAGAGTCTTCACCAGGATTCGAACACGGGACTTCCAGTTCCAAATGCTATACCCCTCAGCCACAGCATCTCCATATATTCATTTATACACTTAGTTTTTTTTTAAATAATAATTATTAACATTTTCCATACATTCACAATAAAGAGAAACTAAAAATAGATTTTTATTCTTCTAACAAAATTTGAACAATTGGCAACATGAAAAAAATTCTTAAACTTCTTTAAGCTACAATTGTGTACTGATGACAAGACTTTACCCTCGCAAATAAAAGTTAATATCTCTAATGTCATTTGTCATACAAACAAGACATTGATCTAGCTAGATCTAGACCTAGTTTTAGATCTAAATCTAGATTCAAGATCTAAGTCTAAGCCTAGATCAGGAAATAGATCGAAGTCTCTAAGTCTAGATCTAGAAATAGACCTGTCTCTTAAGTCTAGATCTAGTTAGATCTAAAGTCTATATCTAGATATACAATCTTGATATAGCCTACAATCTACTATATCTAGTCTAGAACACGTATTATAAATATAGATCTATGTAGATCATTGTCTCTATCTATTGTAATTTAGATTGTTGTCAAGTGCATAGCTTCATAAAGATGTGTGAAAACTGCGCGGTATAAAGTAGTTTTTTTGTTGTATTTTTAAACTTCCAATTGAAACGAAGTTCGTATTAAAATTCTTTTTAAAAACATTTGAATCAGTATTCTATTCCATGAGTTAGTTAATAAATGGAGAATCTATTGTATAATGATCCATCGATACCTTTTTAATCGTGATTTTAGATGATTTTTTTTTTACCAATGCGTGAATTTATGAATGATGCATGATTTATAAATGAAGAAGCTTGCGAACTTTTTAATTAGACCAACTTCTCTTGAAGTTTTTCATTGATAAATGGTGTAATTTTTTTGAAAAATCTGCTTGCATATATAATTTAAAAAATTAGATGGTTCACTTTCGGAAAAGAAAAAGTAGAAGTTGCTTCAGAGCTTTGAATGATCTAAAATATCATGATGTCCGATTTTCATTTTCTCTTCTAGATTCTGAGATCTAAACGGGATGGACGGACAGACGGATAGACAGGCCACACAAAACTACTAGCGTCTTTTCCCCTTTCGGGAACCGCTAAAAAGTATTCAAAAGTTCTGAATCTTCTCTAGAATCTTTCAGAAATTTAGCAGCTTTAAATGCAAGCGCTAAAGAGTTATGCGTGACATTTCTGTTATTTCAATCTAGATAAACATTTTAAAAATGATAATATGTTTTCGAAGGACGTGGATTTACAACTTTAAAAAATATGCTTAAGAAAATAAATCATCTTGGAGCACGCGTCAGGACACATTCGTGTCCAGAACAAGATTTTATTGTTTCAAGACGAGAAATCAGTTCTGCTCGAATTAAAAAAAAAAAAAGGACTCCAGGCTTATAACCAGTCTCGATACATTCCGAAATGCAAACACTTCTCTACCAAGAACAATCGGCCTCTTTAAGCAGGGGAGATCATTTCCTTAACAAGCTGAGCGCTGGAATATCTTGGATAAAAGGGAACCGTTCCAGAAAAGAGACAAAGACAGAAGAGGGTGGAGACAAGACATTTAAGTTCCCACTTCTCTTTTCTCTACTTTTTTGTTCCACTGATTCTAAGACGCATGACACCGCGCGGCGGAACAGATGCGACCATTTTTTTTCTCTCTCTTTTACAAGATCCTTAAAATACTGCATTGTGTTTTATCGCTGAGGGGTTCAAAGGTGGCTGTGACGCAATCAGTGGACAATCATTGATGACGTTGATCAGCGGACCGAGCCCATCCCGCGAGTAGCTTTTATTTTGGGAGGAAAGCAAACATACAACTTGTGTCGTCTGGCAAGTCCCCCGGTCCTCTGGAGTTGATTGAAAATTCTCACAGACCATTAGCATTGTAAAGCAAGCAAACAGATGAACCTGGCCCTGTTCCGACTACGATCTCGCCCATTATTCAATTTATCGCCATTTGTCATTGGTAACATTTAAATTAGAAAAGAAAGAAAGAAAAAAATCTTTCAAAGTAAAAACTTTGCAATTAAAAATGTTACATTTGCCCACAAAGTTAAACGAAACAAAAGAGAAAGAAGAAAAAAAACCTGCTAAAACATAAAATGAAAAAAAAAAGTCCCAGTTACTGCGTTAATTAAAAACTTTTGTGCAGTTGAACGTACTGGTGGAAGAATTATCTAGCGCAATTTGACTTGGGCGTTGGTCAATGAGAGGGCTGCATTGTACAGTTAAGTTGGAGAGTCGGCTCTAATGACAATGTAAACAGAGCCGTTGCACAAAACAATGTGTTAAAAGGCAACAAACTAACTACTGAAATCCAAATAAATACCACAAGTGTAAAGAGAACTATTGAACTGAGTTTACTTTGGCTAAAATGGATGCAAATAAAGTATGACAAAAAAAAAAAGAAAGATTGAAGATGGAGTTTTATTTCTGCTAACCAGTGTATATCGTTGGTATGTTTTTTTCATTTACTTCCTGATTGTGTTTGACACCATTCACGCCATTAGCTCTGTAGAGTAGAGCGAGTATCGCGAGAGAGTGAGACTTGGGAAGCTATACAACAGACTCTAGTGAAAATGGAAAACCAAACTGAAGGAAACGGGTCACGGAGACTACCATTGATTCGAAAATGAAACGTATGCAAATTTTGTTTGTACATGGAGTTGCTCAAGCGCGCGGTGAGCTACGTGGGGAAAAATGGTATAATTAGACATTTAGAAAACAAAAAGAATCATGTGAAATCGTTTTTCCCTGGTTGGGTCTGTCCCATCTGGTTCTACACAGTAAACTAGGCGACCGCCGGAGTAGGGACACGCGTCGGAGACATGAGCAAGACACCAGGAACAGAAGGAGCGGGTGGCCAATACAACGTCCATCGACTTTCTCCAAGATGTAAACTTTATAAAGCCAACTAAGTTCACTTCATCTAGTTTTGGGAGAGGGTGGGGCGGGTGACACCCCCGCCTCCCTGAGTGAAATCAAAAGAAAATAGAAGAGGGCGCAACAAAGAGCTAACACCCAAAGGAGGATGAGCGCATGGATAAAATGTGGTTTGGAAAAGTATCTGCACACACATTAAATCTTTCTCATTCTTCGGAGCCGTTGGCTTGACAAATATTGGCCGACCACACACGTGAAATATTGACACACCGCTACACATAGGGTTGACATGGGAGTCGGTTAAGGGAAGGGGGGATGACGCACACATGCAAACAGCGGTGGTTTCTTGGGAGTTTTTTTTTTTTTAAACGAACTGCGTGGTATAAGGTTTGAAGAGAGCACCCAAAGGGGCTGGGTCAAAACGCTTATAGTGTGGTGGTTAATAGTTGGTAGCTTGAATAACGAGAAACAAATATGGACATTATGAAAATATGTTTCTATCAAATTTTAGAACCAGCAGTGTCACCGACATGAAATCTGCGTCATTAATAAACCAGAACGGGCACTGAATGGAAGATGTATACAAATATTGATGGATCAAAACTTAGTATTCTGAACATGTCACTTGCAGTAGAAATGAATTACCTTTGCATTGAATTACGTGTCAAATCAAAGTTGCAAATTTTTTGCTAACCTCAAGTGGGTCGTTCAATGTTTTGAAACTAGTTCCCCTATGTCATGAGCATTTCCTTCCTCGTTTACCACAAAGTATATAGAGTAGGAGTGTATTACTTAGCTGAAGATAGTTGATTTGACACAGTGATTTTGTAAGTGGCGAGCTCCAAACTCAATATAGATTTTAAAAAACCTAACATTTTGTCCAAATAAAACCCTGGTACGTAAGTTGCGATACTTGGGAACGGAAAATCCTCAGAAAAATCTATGGTGCCATACAGGATGAAACAGGGTGGATGACACGCATTAACCATGAGATTTACCAACTATATGAGGACCCACCAATAGTGACTGAAATAAAAAAAAACAGACTACGTTGGGCAGGTCACCTTGAAAGAATGCCAGAAAACAGGGGCGCAAAGATTGTATACCGACAAAAACCAAAAGGCAGGCAACCCAAAGGCAGACCCCGAATGCGTTGGATTGATGATGTGGAAGCAGATGTGCAACAGCTTGGGGTTAGGGCGTGGAGACGAAAGGCCCAGGAGAGATCCGAATGGAAGAATGTGTGCAAGCAGGCCAGAGCTCTTCAAGGGCTGTAGCGCCACTGGGATGGATGGATGGATGTATGTTGCGCGGTGGATGAGTGGCTAAGTGCCTGGCTACCGAACAGAAGGTTCCGGGTACGAAACAGGGTTGAAGGCTGGGATTTCAAATTTTGGGATTTTAGGGCGACATCGAGTCGACCCAGCTCTAATGGTTACCTCACATTAGTTGCGGAAAAGTTAAGGCGGTTGGTCGTTGTGCTGGTCACATGTAACCCTTGTTGGTCGTGGGCTACAGAACAGATGACCTTTACAATATCTGAAAGTGGGGAACTTTACTATGGAAGTTGTTAATATAGACTCCATTTTTCTGTTATCATTTGACATGTTAGTCAGTTGCAAGTTAGTATGGTACTTTTAAAAATCAAAATAAAAAGATTTTATAACAATAATCAATTTTATCCATAAGGCAATTTGTAGTACAAGTTATGCATTACACCAAAGAGAAAAAGTATAATTATATATTCGATCAAAAATTAAATGTAAAATATTTATATCAGGTAGTTAAATTGTATTTAAAGATTTGATTGCAAGGGGAACAAAAGAGTTGTTTTTGTGTCTGTTTGTTTTTTTGCTATCGGTATCTTGTATCTCTTTTGCGATGGTCAAAGCACAAAATCCTGAACCGGAGGAATTTCTTTGTTTTTCATTTCAGAATTTCTTAAAGCTTTTTTTTATGAATTTTTTTCTCACGTAGATTGTTTTTTTAACGATGACCAATGAACATACTAGCAACATTTGGGATTTTAGGCAGTTTATTTGTATTTTTTATGTTCAGAGTGCATAACAAGGCCGTGATATTGAAACCGATAATACTGCATATGCGAGCACGCTAAAACATCTACAGAAGACATTTTTCAACGTAACCGTAATATTTGTTGTTGATTACAGATATAATCAGTACTTGCAGTAAAATTCAATTTATTGTTTTAAGGCAGCAGTAACAAGGTATTTGCAAAGTGCAACGTATTTTTAACTCTTTCTCTCCGTAATTATTTACCACATTCTGGTGCAATCAACGTTGGTATCGTCAGTTAGGAGAGAAAGAGTTAAATGTATTTCTGAATGTATATATGAATGTATTACTCAATGTATTTCTGGGTGTATATCTAAATGTATTTCTGAAAGTGTATCTTATAATGTATTTCTGAATATATACCTGAATGTATATCTAAATGTATTTATAAATGTAATTTGTGTATTTCTGGATGTAGTAAATTCATTCCAAATTATCCAACAAAACAAGTATCTACTCTTTAGGTTTGGTATCATAGAAGTCAAGCGCTATATATTACCTAAAGTGAATGGTGATGTTAGATCCTACACTCTGAGTCTAACATTATTTTTAGGTATAAAAGTAAAGTAAAGTATCCCCTTCAGACCTTGCGATCTATGGGGCAGATGATGTTAAGGTCATCTGTTTCTTTGGCCAACGGTTAACGAGCAGGGTGTTATGTGGCCAGCACAACGACCAACCGCCTTTACTTTCCCCAACTAAAATCAGGTACCCATTAGAGTTGGGTGGACTCAGGGGCGCCCTAAAAATCCCGAAATTCAAAATCCCAGCCTTCACCGGGATTCGAACCCAGGACCTCAGGTTCGGAAGCCGAGCGCTTAACCATTCGACCACCGCGCCCCATATTTTTTTTTCGGTATAGTTAATTAGTAATAGCCACGCAAAAAACATGTAGGAATTTATAGGCCTACTAATGGGTTGAATTCGCTTTTTCAAAAAGGGGGACCATCTGGCATCTCTTAGTTGTAGGTACTTTTAGATACAATAAAAAACGTTCCAACAGGTAGTCTAGTATTTAAGTTGATATGATATGTAGTTTCAATGTGCATTAAGCCAACCTGCTCAATCTACTACGAAAAAAAAAATTCAATATCCACCATTGCTTAGTCTAGCTATAAGAGCAAAGTATATCCGATATATTATACCAGAAATCGAGATAAATAGATGTGCTGATCACAAAAAAAAAAAAGAACTATTCAATTGATTGATTTCAGTGACCAGCGTTCAAACAATGTGGCCATAACCCAGAGGCTAGCTTGGCCATGAGGGAACAAAACTAATGAAGGTCGTAGCTCGAGACAAGACAAGGAACTCCAGACAATATTTCAAGCACGATGACTTGTCTCGGCTGACTTTCGGGGAGGGAAACTTCGCAAGAAGCAGGATCGCTGCCCCACTGAGCAAATATTATTTACTGCTGCCTTCTAAGTTGTTGTGATTAATAAAAATTGATTCGATAGGGCAGAAGGGAGTTTTGAAGGGGATTCCCCCCAAGGGAGGTAACCGAGCAGTAGAGGAAGTCGGGCTCCAAAAGAAGGCGTTGTTTGCAGAGGCAGACGTGAAGGATAAAACCAAACAGGCCGTTATTCAATTAAGGTTGATGAAGTTTGTGCAATTTTTAACTATGTCAACACCGCCCTTATTCATATCGGTTTGATGAGGTAAATTCTCATCGCCACCATGATTAACCGCGGCCACGTGACAAGCCTTCAGATAGGTTTCATTTCCGGGGCATCGTCTGTCCACTAAAGTAACGCGGGTCATTTTGGCATTCAAGCGCTGGTGTGTTTCTTTATTATTTCGAGAGAGAGAAAAAACTTTCCGGTTCATTGAGAGTTGATGTTTCTTTCCTTTTTTTAGGACTGTCAATTTAAACTTTTTTTTTTATGTTTTCTTTAGTTTGTAAAATCAAAACACATTTTGACACAGTGGAAATCCTTTTAATGGAAATGTTTATTTGTTTAGTTTTCAATATAAACGGAGTACTATTTAATAAGTAGCATACTCAAAGTAAGTTGTCAAGTTTTTAAAAAAATGAACGTAGATATAAAAAAATTTTCTTTGGCGAGGAAAACTATAAATAATTAGCATTTTGGTGTATCCGGCGTACAGAATATGTAAGCGTTGATAAAATTAAATTTATAAGAACATCGTTAGAGCGTTTTTGAGATCCGTATGCAGGTTCTAGCCTCCATGAAGTTGTGACTTGAATAGAAGTATTATAATAGTAATAATCAAAGAAAACAAATAACACTAACGATGACGTTTTGTCTAAACTTTCTAAAACACATATTGGAACACATATACAAACTAAGTAGGTCAGAGGGGGGTGTTTCTACAAACTAAGTAGGTCCCAGGGGGGTGTTTATTACAAACTAAGTAGGTCACAGATGGTGTGTTTTAACTATTTGTGAAGCAGGTAAAAAGAAACTATTTTTTAATGCGCCCGTCATTGTGTCTAGTGCAGACCAGATAATTATTTCATTCCTCTCTCCGCTGTAATTAGTTTGCTAGCCGTCCTAATCTATTTATACAAAGAAATCTTTTCAGCTGATGTCATTTGAGAATCAAAATAACTAAATTAGTCACTAGCTGAAAGTAAAACTATGGCCTATATAGGTACTTAGCAAGGTACCCATGAGCACGAAGTTCAAGAATGTTAGTGACACCCTTTCCCCAAGAAACATGAAGGTTCAGTGTAGCAAAAAAAAAATTGAGTCACCCTGCATTTACTAGTACAAAATAAATTTCTATGTATGTACTTTGGATAATGTCCTGATAATGTTTGGTGCGCCCTCTTAACAGTAATTAATAATTAATAATTATTTTTTAATGGTCACTGTAAGGCCAGTATTAATCATGGAGCCGGGCGCTATGAACCCTCTTTTGTGCCGTGTTTGTTAGGCCACTGGCCCTAGAGTTTATATTTTCTTTTCTGATAAAGTGTTTCCTTATAGGCCTACAAAGGTAAGCAGCCTGTATAAAATTAACAAACTTTGACTCATTCTCAACTCTAGGACGCAAATATTTATGTGTTATTCACTTTTATACAAAATCCCTGTAAGAGTTTATTTGTGTCACTAGACTAAGATGTGTAGCTTGAATATACGTATATAAATAAACTTGCTGGCCAGGGGCGTAGCAAGGAATTTTCCATCGTTTGGGGCCGGGTAGGGGGGAGGGCTTAACCTCTCTGGGGACCCCTGCATTTTTTCGTAATATATAATTTTTTATGTAAAATAACACTCATTTGGGGCCCCTCTCAAGTGGGGGCCGGGGGGATTATCAATTTCCCCCCTCCCCCGTCACCCTAGCTACGCCACTGTTGCTGGCATGCCACGATTCTGTAAACCGTGCAGAGCTGTACCACATCAAAGCCATTAAAAACATTCTCTTTACTATGTCATCGAACATCATCGAAATTACAAATTTCTTTCTAATAACTTTCATTATCCCGATTTCCTCTCTTCATGTGGATTTCATTTCTTTGCATGCCATCCTTGTTTGCTGTTTGTTATGATACATGATATATCCACATCCACTTTTGAGCGCTAATGTAGGCTGAATACATATGCTTCTATATGGATCCAGTGGCGTAGAGTGGGGGGAGGAGGGGGGAGAATTTGAAAATCCCCACGGACCCCAAATTGAGGGGTCCCCAAAAGAGTGTTTTTTTTTACATTAAAAATTATATATTACGTAAAATGCAGGGGCTCCCAAAGAAATCAAGCCTTCCGGGCCCCCAAACGACGGAAAATTCCTAGCTACGCCCATGTATGGATCTCTTACGAAAATTGGCAATGAGAAATTGTTCTTATTATAAGAAGACGTTGAATACGAGTGGAATGTGTGTATAGAAATAAATACTGTATTTCTATCCAAGTTCCAAATAAACTTTAGTTTCCAACACTGGATGTAACACTGTATTAGAGCTAGGCCCAAGCAATGCAGGTTGAAATGAATACATTGAAGACTTATTAAGCCTGAGTACGGTATAAAACCACATGGGAATCAGATGTTAGCAACGATTATGTCAGTCTCGCTTGTCATCTGTCACAGCTAGATCTTTTCACCAAAAAAAATAGAAAATGTATTTTCTGAACACATAACTTGAAAAAAAAAATCCCATTTCCCCAGGTCATAAAACACATCTTCGAATCAAGAGGACGACTAACATGTTAAGTGATCCAAAGTTACCGGGAAAAAAAAGAGTATGAATGCATTGGGTGGATCAAACAGGCTTTGAATCCCGGTATTAATTGATCGAGTTTTCCTGCCAATGAGTTGAGCCTATCTCCCACAAGACCAGAGTCCCCGCCACAGGTAGGCCTGATGGACTCATTGTTTTAGACGGTCCCCCAGTTCTAATTGTCCGTTATTTCTGTGTGACTGGGTTTGATCTAGTCTGTGCTATCCAGTCCCTCCGAGAGCACCTGACTCAGTAGGCGCAATCAAGCAAGCAGAGATCGGCATCGGACAGGAGCGTGAAAGAGAAGCTGCGATAAAAATCTCAGTGTCGCTGCGAGATGTGGGCCGGTTCTATTGTCTACTGTATCATGTATGGCTACGCACCATTTCTACAGGCGGCTCTACTGTCCAGCTTTATGTCACTACTCCGTTTCCCTAACACACACACACATACATCTTTTAGCTAATGCTGATCGATAGGTCTGTATACCATTTGATGTAGGCCTGTTTAATTAACAAAGACTAAAGGTGGCCTGCTCCTGACTTTTTCCTTGTGGTTGTCTGTCGATGCCTCTATTAAAATATACGTTTTAAAACCTGAAGAAAGAGTAAAATATGTTTAACTATCATATAGTGTCGGTAATTGTTGTACCGAAGAAACATCTTATCAAGAAATTGAGTTTTCTTATGAGTACCTTCTGCAAACTTATAGAATTGAAAAAACGCTTTTTAAATGTTGGCAGCTGAGTAATAATTATCCATAACATTATGAACAATCAATTCTTGTTGGTGTGATTTAGAAAGGGCTAGAACATCTAAACAAAACCTTATCTCTCCAGTATTGTTCTCGGAAAACAGATATTCACAGACAAGCGCTCTACTTCAAATTGTTCAATAACACCAACATATATTCTTTTAGTGGTAATAATCAAACAATTGCTTAGCTGGTTCCTCTGCTTGAATTATATCTAAAACAAAATCAAAGTATTGACTACAACAAGCACCAGGACAATATTGACCAAGTTACGTGAAGTCCCAATAAGATGATAGCACCAAACAAGCCACACTACACAAACAGTCTCGTTGACAATGTCATGAAATCTTGGGTCCACAAGCTCAAATTTCTTGATAATATATACACAACACACAGAGGCACTCCACAGGCTAAATAATGTGGATATTTTCTATACTCCGCCGTTTCCCTCCATCACCTTCTCGGCGTGCATTCATCAACTTTGTCAATTTGACTAGAGGTTTACCCCCTATTTGTGTACGTTACAGAGGCTGATATGCTGTCCAAACTTTGCACAGAGCCTCCAGAAGCCGTTTAGAGTATTTACATTTTTGATGTGGGACAGACTTCTCTTGGTTTCTTTAAAAGTAAATGTCCATTTTGGTTATTGCTTGGCTAATTTACTTAAATATGACTTTGATTTTATGTATTTCTTGGTGGCAAACTCTTTTCTGGGGTCCCTCCTTCTTTAGTTTGAAGAGGGGGGGGGCTGTTTGTTGTTGCATTCGTTTGCCCTTTAAATATTGACCTCCGTCCCTGATGCAGTTACTTGTTGGGAGCTCATTGAGCACTTTGAAGAACGCCAGAATGAAACATTTACTTTGACAACAAAGGCTAAACCCTTGCTAGGTTTTGTTTGTCCACGAAATCAGTCTACCAACAGAAACGTGAAATAAATACGTTCACTAATTTGTTTCCACAGTGAACAAATGAAGCATTTTCTGCATCATTTTACACGTGGAATGTATTAGCTGAGAATAACTGGAACTGTTTATTCATTCATTAAGAGTTCTAAACAAATCACTAGTACTAATCTTGAGTAAACAATCCCTGGATTATGACTAAAGCTGTTTTCTTTATTTCTGTGTGTGTGTGCGTGTTGATAATTTTACAAGCAGGCTGCTCTCACTTTTTTTTTGGTCTGTGCCGACTGTCAACAATCAAAGTGTAGTCTGCTAGCGGTACGCCTGGTCTCGACAGAACATATAGTTGTAAATATTGGTTTGATCATCAGGTCTGACAGTTAAAACTATAGTGTTGTGTTGTCACCTCCTCGGGGACATTTGCTCTCTCGATAGTAATAACCTTGTCGAGTTTCCCCCCTCTTTAGTTGTGTGTCGCCCTATGGGTCTTATCAATATTTGTACGTCTTTCCGGCTTTAAACTTTGAGCAAACTCATCAGGATGAGGTCTGTACAGTTTGAACAAGGAACCCAATTCAATATTTAGATTCTGATATTAAGAGAATAATATTTATAAACACAGGGGCAGATTCAATATTTGCAAAACAACAAAGGGTTTGTGGAATTGTGGGGGTATAAAACTGCAATACAGCGTGGCGCACACAGCACAGTGTGTGGACACTTGCTTATATTAGAATGTTTGTGGTCTCTTGGATTACTGCTGTGTGGAGCGTCGAAACAGAGTCGGGGGAAAATAGATCAAAACCTTTTGATTACATAAGTGTAGTCTCTGTGCATGGGAAGGAAACAGATTTCTGAAAAAGAGATAGTTTTGAGATCCTGCTTCGTGCTCAAGTGGATGATGACATAGTTCTTTCCAGATGTTGACAATTCTTATGACACCTAAACATTCTGTGAGTAGGTAAGTGCTCTATTAAATACAAAAGCTCACTGGACTGCCAACAGGATTTCTTTTTAAAGTACGGTTATTTATAACTAAACTAACAGGGGAAAAAAAGAAGGTTCCTGTCCCTGTTTGTGCAAACATACACTTTGAGTAAAAGGATCCGTACCTTACAGGCTACAATAGTATGAACCAAGTAGGAACGTGCTGATCAAAACAATTAGTATGAAACAGTAGTAGATAACATTTGTTAAGCTTCTAGGGTTCTTTGTTAAGAGTCAGTTTCTTAAGGGTATTATTTGTATTAGTTTTAATGTGGATAATACTCTAATCATGAACACAATATATAAATACATGTTTTAAAGTAGTCTGCTCGCGCACTCAATGAATGAGATGGTATCTTCTTGTTGTTGGCCTACTTCAGTTGTAAAACAACTACGGTTCAACTCGTATAAAACTTTTTCATATGACTGTGGAGCCCTATTCTTAAGAGACATTCTCGTCCTCACGTACCGTAGGTTAAGGTGGCTTTTTTCTGTCGACTTATAGATCTTATATGTAAACTACTTTCGATTTTGTCAATTTTGAAATAAGATTCTAAGTGTACTATTTCTATGGTCAAAAGAAATAGATAATAATGAGCTAATAGATGCCATTTTATTAGACTTTTCTAAGGTATTTGACAAAGTTCACCACCACTTGTTTTAAAAAATGAAAATACTTTGGCATTGTTGGTTAATAGCATGACTAGATTCAGGATTTCCTGAAAGAGAAGAAACAAACTGTAAACTCAGGTGTTACAACAGTCTTAGGTCTACTGTTTCTAACTTACTTCAATGATCTAACATATTGCATTAGTTCAGGAACAAAAGTTTGCATACAATTGCATACTATATTGAACTATAAAAGTAACACAAGATACTGAAATTTATAAAAAGAATTACATAAATTACAGAAATAGGAATCAAATTGGAGCATGTTTTTCCTACCAGAAAAAATGCCAATTATTTGAAGTAACAAAAAAAAAAGGTTAATCAAAAACAAACTCACTAAACTACTCACTAAAAACTCAAAATATCTTAGTGTTATAATAAATGAAAAGCTATCATGGAATCTCCGTATTGATGACAGTATAAAAAATCATAGCATTGGAGTTTATTGAAACCATTTTTTACAAATTAAACAAGAACATAAAACTAAAATTTTATTTAACCTTGGCTAGACCAATAATAGAATATGCAAACTCTGTTTGGAACCCCCAAACTCAATAAAAAAAAAGAAACTAGAACAAATACAATAAAAAGAGCATTTTGATTTGTAACAAACGAATATTCACATTTGATTAGAGTAACACATTTAATAAAATCACTAAATTTAGAGACACTTCAAGAGAGAAGACTCAAAAGTAAAGCAGCAAAAATAGGCCTACATAAATCACTGAACCATAATTTACAAATACAAACAAAAAAAAAACTAATAAAAAAAAAAAAAAAAACTACACACAGGGGCAGAGACATATTTCTTATTTCATATGCTAAGACAAATTTGTAAAAAAAAAAAAGCCCCTTCTTCCCTACTGCCATTTGAGAACGTTTAAGATAGGGATACGAAGATTTAAAGAATAACATTCTGACGCATCTGAATTTTTTATTAGCATATTAAAACCTTACCTTTTACACAATTTCATGAAATGCTAATTTTAAAAACAAGTTTTTGACAAGGAATCTAGAAATGCATTAGATTAACACAAAATCTTCATGGATTTTTTTTATTTTTTTTCTTAAATCGATTCAATACATAAAACCATGATTAGGTTGTATCCAGTAATATAGAATTAACTTCTATATATATAGCATCTTTAAAGGTAGATTAGTTGGTTAAACTAGAATACAAATGGACTGTATGGTGGATTGTATGAATAAAAAAATAATATATACCCCGGTCTATGAAAGATAACATAGCGTGATGTACAAATGTACGTTGCATGACTGAGTCCATAATTTTAATGACTAGCGTAACTCGAACACAATTAGACCAGCTAGGCAATACGGGGCTTCTGTAGAATTGCTTTCTCCTGTGTTAAAGAAGGGACGCCCATGCGGCCAATCTCTTGTAGCAGCCCAGCGCCATAAGAGATCAATAGACGACCAGGTCAAAACGAAACAAAAAGCAAAGTAAATACACGCAACTGTAGGCACGCACACACACACACACACACACATACACACACAATAAATGAAAAAAAAGAGAAAAATTCGATTCCAAGTTTTAATGAAAAGTTCTTGTTTACACTTTCTTAGGTGTGAAAACTTGTGTCTTGATAATTTGTGTCTTTCCTCGTGTCTTGCAGTCCTTAATTTATCATGAAAAAAAGAAAGAAAGAAAAATAGACAAAAGCTATTCTTATCTGAAAATTAGAAAAAAAAAGGGAATTAATCATCGCTAATGTGGTGTTAAAAAGCTTTTTTTTTTGTTAATGCAAAATGAAGTATCTTCTTAGAGTGTTTGCTCAGCTATTTACCCCTAATTAGGAGAGATTATCTAGCACAATGTCTAGCCAGAAGACGCAAAGAAAGAGTTCTCATCCTCAAAGATCTTCGGTAAATAAAGTCCGTACAGAGAGAGAAAATGTCCTTCTTCTAACCAAAGCCGACGGCGGTTATACATTAGTGATTTCATTATTTCTGTTCACACTAGATTAATGAATCCTCCTCGGACATGTTCAGTACTCTTTTAGTTGAGATAAAGCCGTTTCTTTTTTTTCCGCCTGAGGAGATAGTCAGCCAAGCAGTGTGTATGCGTAACATTTGTATAGAGTAAAAAATGTGTAGTCTATTTTTTTTCGAAATGGTAAAAGCAATACACGCCCCCTCCCCTTATTCTCGTTCTCTCAGTATGTTGATGAAATGTAAAATGCTAATACAAAAATTTGAGAATATTGAAAACCTCTTTCCAATGATAGTATTCCATATTTTAAAAAGGGGACCTGATTTTCTTTGTATAAAAATAAATAATATTTTTTTAAGTATTTAAAAAAAAAAAATTATATTAGGTGTAATTGTTTCTATTAGCTTGGATCATTCATGTAATTAGATTAGTAAGAGATGTATGATCTAGAGTAATCTAGACTAACAATAATAAATCTGTGCGATAAGAGATATTTCTACCAATTGTTTTTGTGTATGGCAATTTCAAACTTTTAGTTTTCTCAATACTCTATGATCCTATCCCTTGTCTGGACCAGTCATAAAGTGGAGGGAGGATGGAAGGGAGTAAGAAGGGGGATCAGGGGGAATGTTATCCTGATCGCTTTTTTAATGAATTTTATATTTTATAAAAAGCATTAAGTCTTGAATTCAAAGGATTAAGCTCCCTCAGTCCGATACACTAACCACTGTGCCAGCGAATTGCTTAAGAAAATAGAAGGTTTATTAGTTATCTTTCTATGGGGCGTGGTGGCTCAGTGGTTAAGCGCTTGGCTTCAGATCCTGTGATCCTTGGTTCGAATCTCGGTGAAGACTGGCATTTAAAACTGAAATGGGTACTTTACATGGGGAAAGTAAAGACGGTTGATCATTGTGCTGTCCACATGAAACCCTGCTCGTTAATCATGGGCCCAAGAAACAGAAGACCTCAACATCATCTGGCCTATAGATCGCAAGCTCTGAATTGTGAAAGTGGCTATTGTTAGTTTCAAACTTAAAGCTACGACCTAATTCTCTACCCAAAGTATAAAAGGGACTAACTCAACTTATAACACACCAAATCTGTCAAGTTCAATTTCTTTCTCTTGTTGGATACCAAACAAAATAATAATTACCGATAGTTTATTAACTAATCGGTTAATTTTTTGCATTGATTTTTGTTTTGACATGTACATGAAATAACTGTGAAAATTTCTACTGGATTCGATATGGGTGTGGTAGGAGTAACGTGTACAAACTTTTTACCAGACAGAGCGTCTTGATACAAGCTTTGTAATAAGCTTCTTTTTAAAATAAAATTCAATGTGCTACACGCTTTATAAATCAGTTTATGCCCTATTGTTTTCTTGTAGAGATTCCATATATCACTTGAATTTACTTCTATTACGAAAGAATATGCACCTTTTTTTTTTGATTCTGTAAACTATATAATTTTTAAGTGAACTACAGGCCTTTATAAGGAGAGGAGATCGCTCTATTCTTCCTTTAACTTTACTCTTTAAAAGTTTTTCGATGTTGTTACTTTTCTCTCTCTTTCTCCCTCGCAGGGGCGGACTGGGTGTCAAAAATGGCCCGGGCATTTCGAAATCCTTCAAATCCTTCTGTTTAGTTTGAGCATTGCTAACGGTACACATACAGTAAGATCTATATTTTTGATGGGAAGTATAGGCCTTTTGTTCTTTTTTATTGCTAAGTGTGTAGCCCCTAAAAGGAAGAAGCCTACTAGATCTAGTAACACTGTCTACGGATGTAGGCCATTACATAATTTCAGAAAATTTGTTAGATTACACTGTATAGAGATTTTTTTTATACACGACGCATAGAGGGCCCTTTTATAAGACAATATTTTTAAATCTTTAAAAATTTAATACATAGTAGCATCAATGTGGCCCTTCGGTGGCTCTAAAGGCCCATTTGGGTACCGGCCCACCGGGCATTTGCCCGAATGCCCATATAGCCAGTCCGCCCCTGC
>JADKLZ010000104.1:32146749-32166192 GCA_021533235.1 Biomphalaria straminea | reverse complement strand
ATATATATATATATATATAACAAGTTATATATATTATAAGTATATGTGCTTTTACGCGTGTTAGTGTAAGTAGGTCAACGGGTGATTATTAAATAATAATTACTTTTGTACACACTATATCTCGGCTTAGTTTTCTACAGTTCAGGTATGATCTACTCTAATTTGAAAATATCACGTCTGAAAAAAAAATGGAATATAAAGCCATAGCGACCTATCTTAATGGCCGTAAATCGCACAGAGTGCTTTGTGGAGCTGAAAACTCCCAGTGCAATGAGCAAATATTTGCCAATCCTCGGATTTATTACTGGTGTTTGATTATCGTTCCAAGCCAGGCCTAATCATGACGGTTGGATCAATTAGAGCAGCGTCCCACTTGGGGCCGTTTGCTAATATTGTGTAAACCAGTGGTAGAGAAGTCGTGATGGACCATAACTATCGGGACACAGTGGGGTTGGGGACTACAGGACATGGCATTCGCTTCTCATATGACACAGCATGGACAAAACAAAAAAAAACCTTGAGGTTCATATTGCTGGAGACGCATAAAGCCAGAAAGAGAGCCAGGGACTGGGGTGTGTTTTAAGTGCTTCTGTGTCGGATAGAGAGAGGCAGACAGAAAGACAAAGAGAAAGGAAGAGAAAGAGAGAAAAGAGATACAGAAACACATGGGTGTAAGCTTTTGGGTGATAGTGTGTGGGTTAAAGGGAGTAAGAGAAGCAGAAAGAAAATTGCATGATGACAGAAATTTCAAAAAAAAAAAAAAATAGAATTTCTTCATAAATTATTGTTAGCTGTATTTTTAACTCTTTCTCTCCTTAATTATTTACCACAATCAGGTGGAATCAACGTTGGTATCGTCAGTTAGGAGAGAAAGAGTTAATTTCCAGGAGAAGTATCTATCTCTTTCCTCTACACATGTTTTTACTTACAATTTATATGTAAAAAAATAGGCCTCGAATTATTTACACAATTAGACATAAGCGTATAGAATATAGACCAATAGAAAAAATCAACTAATATGAAGTAGAACTTTTTTTTCAATACTTAAAAAAAAACGAGCTTATATTAAGTGTAATTGTATGATTAGTTAGGATTAGCTGTGTTATTAAATTTGTAATAGATCTAGACTCATAATAATAAATCTGTGCGTTAGAAATATTTTTACCAATTGTTTTTGTTTAGCGCAATTTCATGCTTTTAGCTTTCTCAATGCGCTATGATCCTATCACTTGTCTGGACCAGATGGGAAAGGGGTAGAGTGTAGGTGGGGGAGATTGAAGGTTACAGAGATCTTTTTTTAAATGCATTGATTTTTTTTACAAAGTTCGAATGAATAGAATTTGAACTCCTCATACTAACTATTGTGTCAGGAAAGTGCTTACATTAAAGCAGAGTATAAAGGGAACTAATTCAATATATACCAACCACCACATCAGTTAAGTAAAATTCATTTCACTTGTTCGATACCAAACAAAATAATTAATTACCAATCTGTAATTATTAAATTATTAGCTGTTTTTTTTTTAATTGATTCTTATGTTGCCAGGTCAAAGAAATAATTGTGCAAAATTTCAGCTTGATTTGAGATTGGGTGGGAGAAATAACGTGTACAAACTTTTGGCCAGACAGAGTTGATATAAGCTTCTTTATAAAATTTAACAAATATGCCTTTTTTATATTATATATTTCTGAGATTACAATTATTTTTACTATTCCTCTTATCAGCTTGAAAATTCTTCATTGGGTCAAAAAAACAAACAAAACCTGGACACGGATCTCATAAAGGGTAATCGCAAAAAAATATCATCCGCTTCATAAAGGAAGAATAGTCTTTTTTTATGTTACTTGTTTGATTGTTTGTTATTGTTTGTGTGTGTGTGTACTACAATTATAATCACGAACAAAAAAAAGATTCAAGCAAAGTTTCATAAGAGATTGTCCTACGAAAATTCGCGGCAGTTCTCTGCTCTTTGTTTACGTTTGCCTTTTGTACGATCCGATCTACGTTCTTTAAGCAATAAAATAAAGTAAGAGCGGGAAAAAAAAAAGAAGAAAAGTAATGATCAAATGTGAAGACGAAATAAAAGGACTTGAAGAAAATGGAAAGAAAGTGAAAGGAGGAAGATTGGGATAAATGTTGAAATAGTTAGGCTATTGAAACAAAAATAATGAAGCAAGATCAGTGTACCAGCTAGTTGATAAACAAAAATCTTAGTGTTACAAGAGAATTGATTCTGTAATGCCTTGAAACAGACTATAAATACTTCTATATTCTGTAAACCGGATGTACCGAAGATTCCATTTCTAAAAAATTCCCCATTTATTCTACCATTTGATCAGTCATAGATCGTGATTCACTTTTTCTTTCGAATAATTTCTATAGTTGAGGCATCAAAGCATATATTTTTTAAAAAATGCGTTAGAATGGAAGTATAGCGGGTCAAAGTTTGTGTTGTTTTAAGAACATTAAGCGAGGGTCGGGTAACGTCAAAGAGTAGAAAGGCTTAGCCAGTCAGACATATTTAGTGGTGCCAGTTTCAAGTTTCTCGTCTAGAAGGTACGCTGACATTCCTCTGACTAGAATGGAGAGAGACCGACAAGGTGTCACTGTTGTCTCCATTGTCTCCCCGACTTTTAGCGACTTCACTTAGACCAGAGAGACAAGAGGACTGCCGGACAGGTTTCTGATAACGGGAGACTTTCCCTCCCCCCTCTTGTAGATTGAGCGATTTTTGCCAGCGCGGAGAATGGATGAGTGTTTACTCGTGAGATTCAATTATGAGGAAAAGTCGGCAAATATCTTCAGATGACTGATTACTGCTCCAAAAATACTTCTCAGAGTTATCCCCCATCCCCGTAAATTTTTTTTTCGTCTTCAAGAAATGACTCTTTATTCCTAATTGACAATGCACAAAACACTTGTCTTTTTCTCCCATTTGGTCATTTTCTCACAGCCAACATTATCTCCTCGTTCCTATTTATTTTATCGCACTTTCCTTCAAACTTTTACTTCTACAGATTTTTCAAAACTTTTCAATATTCGCCCAAACGTTTTTTTTTGGTTTTGTTACCAATTGGTCATATACTTTGGTAGTTTTTTTTTTTTCATTCAGTCACGTGAGTTTCGCTTCTTGCATCTCGGATTCTCCACAAAGTTTCACACACAACTTAATCCTTCTATCTAAGTCTCGTCTATCTATACCAGTCGGGAGCACTCAGGTGTTTTCATTGTCGGTTTCTCTGGTACATTTTCTGCTGTGTTGATTTAAGACAAGAACTGTAGTCTTCATATCATATAACATCAAACAAAATCTTCCCACGGATACCCTTCCTATTTCTAAGCACACTTCCTAATGAAAAGACATTATTTGCTCGAAAGGATTATATAACATTAGAAATGTGTTTTAGAATTTCTCATCATGAAAAAAAAAAATCTGACCAGCTAGATTCGAGCTCCTTTTAAGGTCTGGTGTTACTGAGCCCGGCCATTTGATCAAGTTATCAAGAGTGACCACCCATCTTGGATAGAATATCTGAATTCACTTTATTTTCTCCGACCAACGTTGAAAGTCGAAAGGGTGGGGTGTGTCGTTGGTCAGTGAGTAAACAGTCTCCGCGATAGATCCTTATTAGGGCCCATTTCTAGCGGCCATACGGACTGGCTGTCGGAGTGGAACTATTTGAGCCTTTGTCAACAGTTTTAATTGGCTTGAACATTGAGTTTCAGCCTGACCCGTGACCCATCCGGCCGAGCCTCGATGTACCGCCAGGCCCTGTTAATCAATGGGTTTAACTTTAGACGTGTACAGTTAATTACGTCGTCGCCGCGGGTGCGGATTCATCTAGAAAGCATAGGCAGGAGGGGAAACTAGAATTCGCCAAAACAAACATTCCATTCCCAATCAATACCATTCCCAATCTGTTTTCATTTTTTTTTCCTAAACCCCGATTCCATAAAGTATTTGCTTAACGCCCTTATCCAGTACATTTAAACAGAAACTATATTTTTTATTTCAGCATGTTTAGATAAAAGAAAAATGAATCGCCTTTTGGCTGCAATCAAACACACCATATCATAAGTGGTTTTTTTTTAATTAAAATCATGATTTTAAATGAAATATCACTTTAAGTACCAACTAATAATCTAACTAGTAATCTTAAAAAAAAAAAAAAAACTATTTCTCTAAAAATATGTTACATTTAGTTCCTTATTCTCCATGGTTAAAACTAAAAGATGCGAGTCATTACTCCGCACTTAATCGAGATCAACCAAGAAAACAAGTATTCCATTGATTAAAAGACAAAAAATTTACTCAATGGTCACTACATGTCCACTATGAGTTTTGTGAACAAGAAACATGTGGAGGGCAGGCTCCGAGACTTCTAGTGCCAGTTTTAATGAATGGAATGGTATTGTAGCATTGATCTTGTCCTCGAAAACTGAGACCTAATGTTGTTTTTTTGTTTTTGTTGCTTTATTTTGTTCACGTTCATTAAAAATGATTAATTAATTGCACTGATTTATAAGAAAAGTATTTATGATTCTATAAAAATTATGTTGTGATTGCAACGGAACACATTTGCAAAGTAGATTTTAAAAAGCGAATTTGATAGAAAAAAAAGCAAATTACACAAGTTAGAGCATGCCAAACAATCCGTTGCCTATCAGAAAGCAGCCGACATTTTGATAGCAAATACTATAACACCTTTAGTAAAATCATTAAATTTAAAAGGCCTTCAGGAGAGAAGACTTACAAGTAAGTCGCAATTATACTAAAACGCTGAACCATAATCTTCAAATACAAAATCTAATCAAATACTCAGACACAAAGAAAAAGGCACATTCCCCACTCCATATGCTAGGACAAATTTGTACAAATGCTCAACCTTCCTTAGCGCTATTAGAGCATGGAATGAGTTGCCTGAGCCAACCAGGAAAATCAGTGACTTAACAGAATTCTGGTTATTGGTTAGCAAGCATGACTAGATGCATGACTCGTAAGACGTAATCATCTTCTTTTTTTTTTAAGTAACTTCTGTACTTAATGAGATAAAATAAATAATATTAAACTACATCAGAGATTTAAATGTTTAGTGTAAATCTAGAGGGAAAATAAATAAGAACGTTGAAATGTAAACGAACTATAGTTTTTTTTTTTAAGTACTTCAGTACTAAGAATTGTCATATCGAATGTATTACTATTATTATAACCATCTATTCTAAACGATAAACATTTAGTGAACTTCATGCATGATAATTAATTTATTTTGTAATGATGGTCACAGGTGATAAGAAATGATAAGTATCAACCACATAGTTCCAGGATGCTTTCAACTTGCCAGTATCAATGAACACAGACTAGAACACATGGAGCTTAGGCTGCGACACTTCGCAAGCTGCTTTTTTGGTTTCTATGCAAGCTTTGCAATGTTGTACTCACTTAACACTAGTGAGATATTTATTCTGGACTCACCCTAACCATCTTCTATAATGTAGCTTGCTACCATCTATAGTTGTTTTTTTTCATCAGTGTAGCAAACATCAAAAAGAAATCCATCATTTTATATCCCCTGACTTGTCAATCCATCATCCCAGACCACATGTTTACACAGACGAAATGAAAAGTTTCATCAACTCGGGGTAGTCAGGAAGGGTAGGACACCTGGATAATAGTAGTGAGTGGCCGATAGACTTTTCAATGTTAGAATCAAATTAGATGCGATTTGAAAAAGGAACAAAATATATATATTTTTTTAACATGTGAAATCTAATATAAATTAAGTCGCATTGATTTATTAAATACACAAATTTTGACAAAGCTGGTTTTTTTTTCTTGTCTTAATTGTGATTGAAAGGTTGATTTATTTTTTTCAATAACTGATTTACTGACCCAAAGCTAGAAAATTGCTGGTTTTTTTTTTTACCAGTGGCGTGGTATGGTACCCGTATGCCCGCGTTCAGGAGTACTACGTTGGACCCCTCTTCGTGTAAGTTGTGTTACTAAACCCATAGTAAGCTAAAGATAACAAAGAGAGTAGTTTATACATCAACTTCACCAGAGAAAACGATTTTCGAAGTACGTTTGTTTTAGGATCCTACTCAATAGTAGGTCGATTGGGATATCATCGGATATGGAGCTCAACTTTCTGTTACGAATTAAAAGAAAACAGATATTTTGGATTAATTGGGCCACTATTCTCATGAATTTTGTCCTAGTGTGGATTCGTCTTTTGTAGTGCAAAACACACTACATAATCAATACCTTTATGTATTATCAAAATGAAATTAACTATCTACTTGTAAAAGTAATTCATGAATCTCAACAAGGTCACACATAGAGTAATCTTAAAACGAAGAAATAACAGATAAACCCAAAACAAATACAGACATAATTTTATCCGAGTTCTTTCACATTGTTTACGTAGTTAAAATTATTATTGTTATAATTATTACATCTTGTACTGATATTTTAAGAGCTATCTTCCTTTAACAGATTTTTACTACATTAATTAGTTTGTTATCTCGCTCTTTTTAAGGGTATCGGGTTCAAATCTAGGTGAAGAGCGGGATATAGAATTTCGGCATTTTTTAGGACGCCCAAGAGACCACCTAACTCTAATGGGTATCTGACATTAGTTTGGAAAGTAAAGGCGCTTGGTCGTTGTGCTGGTCACCCTAGTTAACCGTTGCTTATAGAAACATGACCTTAATATCATCTGCCCTATAGATCGCAATGTATTTACCTGTTTTTTCTTACTATAATATATAATCAGTATTTGCACCTTCATACCCATTAAGGTTAACTACATTTGTTATATTTGGAAGCAATGTATTTACCTATCATCACCTGTTATTTCTCCCAGTTCTACACAGCTTCCATAACTTCATGCAAATTTGTTTGACACCAGTCTTCAATATTTTTTGTCACCACATTTAACGGTAAATTGAGAACATATGCAAATGTCCACCGATAATATATTCCATCCTCCTAGACCCCCAAGAATAATTGACTCACATGCTAACGAGATACAGAAAGCACGCAGGTCCCGACTTTGGAAATTTAATGGAGAGCCAGCCTATTAATGAACTCGGCGGCACGGAATACGTCACGAAGAGAAATATTGACTCTACATTAAAATGGAAATACTAGATGAGATTGAAAGACGTTGGCATTTTTCAACCAGTCGGTAGAAATTTTTTTTTTATCGCCACCTCTCGTTAATGTTTGCTGTGTTTGAATTTAAATTTATCTTTAGTTTTGGAGGGCCTCTATCCGAAGAAATGTTACAAATAACCAATTAAAATAGCAACATGTATAACTCTTTTATAAAAAAAAAATATTGACCACGATAGAAAAATGTATGATTCGTACATTATATTTTATTTCTGTTGAAGAAATATATCTACTTTTAGTTGATACAGTTTCACGTTTTCTCTTTTTTATAAGTTCATTATGTAGTTATTATTTGTTTAGGAGAAAGTTTGAGTATGAAAAATTGAGCACCATCTAATGAGAAAAAAAAGGTGTGTTTGCTGTATCGTCAAATAAGAATACAGTATATGAATTAAGTGATTGATAGTCTTATCTAAGTCATGTTCACGTTTGTTTGTCTATATTCTTTAAAACCCATTTCCAGGGAATCTATTTTGATGTACAGGTTTACACAAATAAAAACACTTGCTATGAGATGTGTACTGTGAGGCTACTCGCAAGTCAAAAACAAAAAACTTATCTCGTTTCTTTATTTTTCTTTTATTTCTCCTAACGTGTAAAAATACAAAAGTAATCAGAGACTCTATCAATAGGAATGGAATATCTAAAATTATCTAGTGTTATATTTTTGACAAGTATAACATGGCCGTTTCAGTTGGTTTAGTTTCGGATCTTTTTTTTTTAAATAATGCTGGAAACCAACACGAGCAAATATACATGGAATGAAATATAAAAGTTTACTATTTGCTTTGAATACATTAAGTTCGTATGTACAAATCAAGGTCAGTGAAATCATGTGTGAGTCATTAAAATTAAAAGAAAAGAATGCATTTTAAAAAAAAGCTACTACATAAATCTACAAAAAAAAAGACAAAAACAAAGTATGTTATATAGACTACAAGTTACCATGGTTACAAATAAACAGTGTCAACAGATGTTCAACAACCCAAACCTTCATTTCATCTTCATTTCATCTACGTCTGATCCGGTTCTAACGATTAGGCTTTTAAGTCGTATTTGAAATGCCAGCATTGATCAACTAGTTCAAGTATAACTCAAGCTTTGTGTTTGTCGAGTTCATCTAAACCTTACTATGGCAGCTTCATACAACAGAATGTTATCACTTACAACTATACACGCCAAAAACTCTGAATGAATAATATCCCTTAATTGTCATCTTAGTTATATTGCAAATATATGAATCATGTCCCCAGTATTTTCTTACCATGTCATTGGAAAACCTAAGCACAAACGGGTCAATATTTTATTTTGTCTGCTATTTCCAAAAGTTTGACTTAACAACATATAGAGCAGATAGATTTTTAGTTCAGTGTTATTAATTTCCAATGTTCTTCTCCACCTGTTACTAAACAACATTTAGAGCGGTTGATAGAATTTTTATTGCTATGACTCAAAACCATCACTGCAAGTAAAATTTGTTCGACCTGAGTGAAATACAGTCAAATACTGTATACTTATATTTCGTTGGAGCAAAGGACCTAGATCTACAATGTTTTAATCGTGCCGTAAAAAAAAAAATAAATAATAAGTAACTGAAATTTAAATTTGAGTGTTTGTTTTTATAGACATCCTTTTCCAAGCAACCATTATCTAACAAGCCTAGGAGATAATCTCACTTTTAAATTATTAAAATTATCAACACTAAAGGTAGATACCAAATAATTTGTACAAAAGAGGAAATCGCTGATTTTGTTATCAGAGCTAGCATAACCTTTTAAAAACTAAATGATTTAAAAATGCAATTAAAAAAAATAGAATGCAGTCAACACAAAGATTTGATGCAATACAAGGTCATGCTGACCTAAATTAACTTCTGATCTTTTGGCATAACTTACAGAGCTCTTGTTCACAAATTGTGTAAATAAGTTGTCCTTGTTTTCATCACAGAAACCTTACAGTTGTCATTTACGGCTTCAGCTTTATTTTAGTTTTAACATAGACTTTTTTGTAAATATATCAGAATTGGATTATAATATGCATAATTCTAGTAGAAGAAATTAGGCTACGATACAAAAAAGCCAAATTATTAATTAAAAAATAAACAATTTAATTGGTATAATAACTTGTAGCTTTAAGTAACTTTAATAAAAAAAACAACCACTGTACCTTTCGAACAAAACCAGTGACTCATCTGGGCGCATCCATTGCCTTTCGAGATAAAAGGAGCCATATGTATACTTTTCGAACAAATACTGTTATATGCGCCGAAAGACCAAGCTAGTTTTCCCAAAGTGATATGCTGCCATCAGAAGCAGCCTTATCAGTGCACGGGGGGTCCTAGGCGAGTATCATTACAGTCATACCAGGGCCACCAATATTTGTACGATGGGCTGAGAATGAAAAAAGATTCATTAATGCATGGCCTCCCTAAGGTTCGGAGCCCGGAGCAGTTTTCCACACTCGCCACCCCCTAACGCCGCCTCTGCCGCCACAGGAGCTTCAGTGTTGTTTGTAATTTGTTTATCTTGAAGATATCTAATAACGTAGCATGAAGTAAAGGAATGTATTGTGTCATTAATTTACGTTAGAGCGTTATAGTCGTCCAAAACAAAAAAAAAAACTTAGATGTAGAGAAAAGTTTTTCAGTTATATAACGACTATTTAGGTAGTCTCTATTTATTTTCTAAGGATTAATAACTTTTGTACTTATTCAATCAGACAATGACATCCTTTAAAAAAACTGTTACAGTTATGTATTCCAGTTTTGTATGTCAAGATACTATAGCTTTGACTCATTAATAAAGTCAGGCCATTTGAACAAGTTCCAATGGAAATTCTATTTTAAATGTATCTCACTTTAGTTGTGTTCATCTTTCACACTTTCTAAACGGCCTCACGCACTTCTCCACCCTCCCCCCCAAAAAAAAAAAATTATAAAAAGAAGAGAAGAAAAAAAAAAACTGCAGCCGGCTTCTTTTCAGAGAGGCAAGAAAAATAAATTTACCGATCGCTTAAATTGAGATATCTTGTCATGGTCATTTCTATAGGATTCACCGTAGTTCAATATTGGTCATGCTATTTGCTGCCTGAGCTCGTGTTGATTCGCACCATTTTGTAAGGCAGTGTAACGACAGTAATAAAGCTGGGATCGGAGGAATATCATCTTCGCATTCACAACACGGTTAATGGCCATCAATTTGCTATCAAGGAGGCTGGCTATTCATTCTATACTTCTTTTAGGCTTCCTTTTTTTTTTCTTTAATGGCATCTTCAGGCTTTACATTCATTGCTGTCTCTTAGCTATGAATGTTTCTTATGAATATGCCTTTTAAGTTACAAGAATACTATGTCCATATGTTAGCGAAAACAAATTTCCTTCGAGATACTCATATAGGCTTCAAGTTAGATAAAGAATTGGAAAGGATAAGTTTATGACATTCAAACATAAATAATGCCATTTTTCTTTGTTTTATATTTTAATTATAGTAGCATATTTAAAAGAGCAAGGCCTTGTCTTTTCAATAAATAAATTTTAAAAAAACAATGGGGGGGGGGAGATTTGATATAGACTGTTGTGATGTAATTTGAAATAAATGATTACATGTTTATTTGGAAAATAGCTCTCAAATAAATAGATTTATTAAGACTATGAAGAGCATAGGTCATTTATTTTTTTTCAATCAGGTGTAATCTAATTTTAAAAAAAACGTGTACCCGCGACTTATTAATGCAGTCTAAAGACATAGATTTTCGTTTTCATATCGAACAACGTAACTGGTCAAAGAACAAAGTCACACATTTTGACCATGACAGTTGTGTAGGTCAATGCCTCCTCTGCTGGTTTGGTATTCGATGCGTAACTAACTGGATTATTATCTCCAAGTCTGACATTGTTCTCCCCACTTATCTCTGTCCCTTAGTTTCCATACCATCTCTAAGACTTTTCACTCTTTCCGTCTCGTCAGTCAAAGTTCAAAGGAAATAGTTCACTTCTAGCCAGCAGTATCAAAGCACAACCAGAGCTTGAGGAAGTCGAGCACGACACGGTCATGAGATAGAACAGAAAAAAGTCACGAAGTGTTTCAAGGCTATCTCGAGTCTTGGCCACATGGAAATTCAAAGCTGCGACCATATTTGGACGAGATTTTCTGGATTAACTCCCCTTGCACATAGCATCATGCCCGATAGAGGAAATGTTTCTGGAGAAATATGACTTCGAGGAAAAGAAAGAAAACTGCTGAATATCAAGTGAATTTTTTTTTAAATCCTCATAACGCTCGTTTGTCTAGCTACATGAATAATTTTTAGAAACCCCCGAAAGGAGAAAAGCTGCTTTTAGTTTTGTGTGAATTGTGCTTCTGTCCGTCCGTCCCTCAAGTTAAGATTTCAAAAGTTAGAACAGCTTGAAAAACCAATTTCTTGATATTTGCATATTGCAAAACTGTTTTGTTTTTTAAATAAAATATGCAAACCATAAAAATACAACTTTTTTGTTAAACTATTTTTATTATAAATAGTAAAAACCATGGGAGGCTATAGTAAGCAAGTATACTTTTGAAATATTTATGCGAATGATTCTTTTTATAACTAAAAATAAAGTTCAAAAAATATACTAATATTTTTTGTTTTTCTGTTATACCAGTTACTTTTAATTTACATAGTAAGTTTATTTTTGTTTTAAAAAAGGTATTATGCATTCTGTAAGTACATAATTGACCCATTTTTAAAACAAGATTTAATAAGCAGTGTTTGGTGTTTATATAATGATTCATAGAATATAATATTATAATAGTAATGGCCATACACCAATTCCTTTGTCCGTAGGTCAATCATTAATTAGATGATCATTTAATCACATCCTTTGTGCCAATCTCATGCAGAACCAAGTCTTTCTAGAATCAGTTCATTGAATACTTATAAATATTAACAATGTAAAAATAATAATCGGTAAAGCTTGAGCAGCCTTCCATCAGCTGAAGAACACATGGACTCTATGGAAAGTAGCACCACCACCGATATCAGGCTCTTTAACACCATTGTTAAGCCAATATTATTTTATGGAGCAGAGGCCTGGAGAACCGCCATCACCACCATGAAAAAAATCCAGGTATTCATCAAAACCATACATTCTGGTGTATGGCCATTACTATTATAATATTATATTTTATGAGTATCAGAGTATCATGGCGCCGCGCTGTGAGATCCGGCGCACAGGTTGCTGAGGAAAAAAGAACAACGCTGGCGAAAGAAAAACGCCAGAAAAGGAAAGCAGGGCAAACCACACTAGCTCCAGCTGGAATTACCTGCCCAGAGTGCGGCCAAACATTCCGGGCTCGCATAGGTCTCACCAGCCACATGAGGAGGCACAAAACCCCAGTGCAAAGCCCTCAGCCCACTGGATGACAAAGTGGTCATCATCGAACCACGATGGACGAACTATATATATATATACATTCTTATGATCTGCTGGCCAGACAAGAATGAGGAGCTGTGGCAAAGAACAAAACAGCAGCCCATTGAAGTAGATATAGTTCCGAGATGGATGGGTCACACTCTTCGCAAGCCTGCATCCAACAGAACAAGGAAAGCTCTAATCTAGAACCCCCAAGGAAGAGGAAGTGGAGACGGCCAAGGAATACATGACGCCGCGATTTGGAAGCAGATGCCAAGACGTGGGGACAGTTGGAGAACCGAGTCGCCTGGAGGAAGCTAGTTGATGGCCTATGCCCCAGAAGGGACCACATGCAGAGATGAGATGAGTAATAATAACGTTAACCTGTGTCGCCAACATTTTTGCACCACCCACGCTTATTTTGTATGGAGGTAGGTAGGTTGGGGTAGTTGATAGTTTGTACTTTATAGTATCTGTGCTGAAAATATTGAAACCTGACTTTTTTAGTTTTGCTCACCAGACAGAGGATCCTTTTGAGGCCACCTCTGAGTTTGTGTTTACACAAACTCTCTTTGTAATCTTATTAAAATCGACATTGGCCCTAACTGGAATTTTCAAAACTTTAGCAGGATTGAAAAGTTGACGGGGAAAATCAAAACTAACATAATTTTAAATTAGCGTTGGCTATTTATCATAAAATATTTTTTACACACATATACAAAGTCTGACAAAGATTAGATGTATAATGTTATGAATCTATTTGAACATCAATATATCTATTTATTACTATGCAAAATTATTTGGTTTACAAATAGAGAGCGAGAGAAGGGAGAGAGAATGACAGAGAGTGAACGAGAGAGAGATGGAGAGAGGGAGTGAAATCGAGAGAAAGAGAGAAATGCAATGGCCTAAGGTAATAACATCGGACAGTCTTACAAAGGCGTTTCTAAAGAAAAAAAATGAAATAATTTAAAAAATAAAACGTGTGTCCCACTGACAGTTTTTCAACCTCACAACAACCCTTCCTTCTCATATTTTTTCCCATTTTGCTTCCACTAGTTTTTTAACAATGACGACATAGGGAGTAAAAACAAAATCCTTACGCATCTCAACTGTCTTTACTTGAGACACCCGTGGACAGATCTTGGCAAGAGAACGTCTCGATAGAAATCCCCCTGGCCGTCCTCTTCTAGGCTACAGAACTTGATTAAAGCTCACATGAAGGGCCCGCTCGGGAGAGGCTTAGCAAACATAGTCCAGGGATAATCTAGTTAGCTCACAATTATAGAAAATCCGCCCATCTTGGCGGTGCCCTGCGGATTGCCTCCACTATATCTTCCCTGCGATGGAACGTTTTAGGACGGTTGAAGGACAAATGCTAACATAGACTGAAGTACTGGCAACAACAAAAAAAAAATCTTTTACACTTTTTTTTTTACTTGCATTTTTTTTCTCTTTATGAGTTGAATCACAATCGCGTGAATATAAATAATTGAATGCAAGGGAACAACAATACTAGAGTTACATATAACGCTTTTCAAAATTCATGTAATGAAATCAGAAAACTTGATTATCTCTACTAGGGTAGGCCTACTGTAAAACAATCATGACATAAATGAGTTTTGCTGAAACATATTCCAATATCTTATTTAAAAACATACAAAGAGATGGGGACAAAAAAGATACAAGCTTTGTCTTGTTTGTTACTCCGTACTTTTACAAGAATCAGAGACAAAAGTAAAATGGTCTTTAACTACTGAACTCATCAATGGATGCGTATGAACGTACTCTCAGCGTACCAAAACTAATATCAAAGGGACGCAACTAGATTTTTTAAAATACAAAATAACAGTTACGGAACCTTATTTTAAGAAAAGCGTTATTTTTTAGAAATAAACAAAAGGGTTATACATTCAGCTTGAGCAAGAATATATATCTGGCTAAAACTATATTTACTGTTTTCGTATTTTTGAATGCAAAATAGTGTTAAAGTAAAAAAAACATTTTTTTTATATCTAAGTAAATTGAATAGAACAAGTAAGGGCCTAGCATAGACAATGTATTCAGAACATAAAAACGTCCACCTTTATGAAGCTGGTGGCATTCTGTAAAGGCAATTACTTCACTCTCAATAACTAATAAATGATAGATAAAGAAAAGAAAATCTGACAACCCCTCCTCCGAAAAAAAAATCCTACTTATACCTATGTATAACTCTACACAGAGCAAAGAAAATTAAAGTTTGTTATTTGCATACAGTAACCACATTTTTTTGTACTTTAAAAAAACAGTCTTTACATACCAAAGTGAAGAAGTAAAACTGGGAACAAGCAAACAAAAAGAAAAGATTAAATAAAACAACAACACTTACATTAGTTTTCCATTTCAGCAAACCACTTGGCTATCTCACTGTCATCAAGCCAGTCACTTTCATCCTTTGAACCAAACCCAGTTAATTCTTAGTAGTTTTAAATACAATGCTTTTATTATCATTAAGTTTTTGGCAAAAAAAATAAATAACAATAATACATCTTTAAACAGTTATTAATGTCAATATTTTTGGTAGACATCATTTTTAACCAGAAATTTTATTAATATAGAAATGCTTACTTGTAGGACACATTTGCCTGGAGAAGCAGTTAAACTTAGATCTAATTTTACAGCATTTGCATCAGTCATTTGTATTTCCTGAGGTTTCATGTTTGATAAAATATCTTTATAAGGACTTATTTTAATTTTTTTAACTTTACTCTGAGTTTCACATAACTGTAGAGTATCATTATTTATAATGTTCATATTTTCAAACATTCTTTTCCTAATAACGAATTCCATTTCTTCATCCAGAAGTTCAAGATAGCCATTAGATACTTTGGAGCCAAATGTGTTATTTTCACCGGATTTATTGCTGCTTGGTAAGTTGATATGACAAGAGGCAACCTGCTGACAGGCAGCATGGTTATATGTGTCCAGTGTTAAATGCTTAGATTGATGCTGAACATGTTGTAAAGGCACAGAATCATTTTTTGACACGCTATTTAAATGATTACTGGGCCTGAATTGTGGTGCAAAATTAGCATTCTCATTTTGAGATAATGTTTGGTTTGAGTCAGTATTGCTTTCATTACACTGAATGTTAGATGTTTTGTAGTTCATGGAGACTGTATCAGTTAGCATAGACTCTTTACATCTTGGTTTGCTGACTAAACTTATCTTATTAGAGCAGTTATAACATATACTATTATTGTATGTTGAAGTAGCTAAAGATGCTATCACGTTGGCTACATTGCAAGCCTCTGAAAATGTATTTATACAGCTATCATCCTTGACAAGTGAATGCTCCTCAGATGAGCCAGACAACCCTAAAAGATGGTTATTGTCAAGACCATAGCTGACATCCAAGTGTTCTCTGCTTAAAGAATTCAGTTGATCTGAGCAAGTATTTGTAAAGTTCCAGTTGTCAACATCATCCTCAGGCTCATCCTAAAAAGGTATAAGTATACTACAATTAGATTATACAAGTTAACAATTAATAAAATTTACAAATTTCATGAAAATCTTAAAATTCTGTAAATCTAAAGGGAAAAAAACTCAGAAAAAGCAATATAGTTTCAAAGTAATGAATAATGAATCTAACATTATTCAACATTCAATGAATCACTAGAATAGTTGAAGACAGTCAAGCTAAGAAATTCTGTATCCATTTAAGCATGCTATTTTAAATTATGGAAGCACTTCTAGTATTGTGGCTGAGTGGTCTAAGCCTCTTGGCTATCAACCAAGGGAGCTTGTTTGTATCTCGATGAATAACAGTAATGATGGACAAAAAAATAAGAATAAATATTTTAAACATTTTTCTTACATTTAATATAGGCTGTGATGGCAGCTGTACTGTTGAGTTGGCAGAATGAAAAGAAGTGATGTTGGAAAACATAGTTGAACATTCCTCCAAAAAAGGAAATGAGCTGTTTGAAACATCAGGATTTGTTCTTCTTAGTCTCAACAGTTTTTTCTCTAGGTAATCTGACATAGATATTCTGGTATCTGTCTTTAAATACAAAAAATAAATCTACATGAGTTTATTCTATTTTAAATTTAGTATTTATTATCTTTGTCTACATTCTTGCTTAAAAAGTAAAGCATATGGAAATTATTTGTTCACAATGTGACATATGAAATTAAATTGTCTTTACAGAGGGTAGTGAAATTGTTAATATTTTTTGTAGACCTACAAGCAATATTCAAATTTGAAACTTATAAAAGCTATAAACCAATCAATGTAATAAAAATGGACACCAATGTTGTCATTTTTACACTTACAGGAATCAGTCTTGAAACTTCAGACCTAAATTCAGTGTTAGTGCTTCTAGTAAAAATGTCTATGAGAGAATTAACCACTTCAGGTACCATCTTTTCATACATTATACATTCTTCCGTCTGAAAAAGATTATAAGGGAAACATTATTATAAAAGCCATACTAAATCTATATGCAAAAGATACCATTATTTCTTACATTTATATATTTCTTCTTTAATATAATAATTTTAATATTATCTTGAGAATAACCTGTACATATTGGTAGTGTAATAATTAAAATATAATTATATAAAAGACATTTACTTATAACTTAAATTTACAAAGCCTATTTTCTGCAGCACCATTACATGATTAGAAATGTTTTAGAAGTCTTTAGACAGTAATATAATCAATATAATCTTGCCAAAATGTTATCTCGATATATTTTAGAATTTCTTTGCTTACAGAAAATGTAACAAATACTTTTTTCCTGTATGCCTATAATTAAAATTACATTATCTAAACTAAAAAATATATTTAATTTTTTGTTTTACTTTTTCAGCCTTATTTAGTGCCATTGGGAGCTCCAGTTCTGGTTGCTTGTTTTGATTCATTAATAAGTGCATACAAGACAGTGCTGCCTCTTTAAATACACTCAAGGAAGCAGTGCTTTGACATATCTCTTGGACATATGCTAACAGTTCTTGTAAAAATGTGAAAATAGAAAGTCTTTTTAGTCATTAAAAAAATGTAAATTAACCATTAATCTTATAGTCATACCTGAGCATTGTCAGAACCAGTTAATTTTTCTAACAATATTATTAGATCTCATGCAGCATAAAGAAAATAGGGTTTTTTGTTGTTGTTTTTTTCTTATGATTTGCAAGAGTGTTGTCATCCGTTCAATGACTCATCACCTTTAGTAGACCTCACACAAACACACTAAGAAATATATTTATTCTCAACCAGATTTAAGGCTGGCTCCTTGAACAATAATCAATGCTGCTAATTTGGCCACCCTTTTGGACATGATTTTCCACAATCAAAACCAATATATTTTCTGAACTTGTACTTAACACAAAAATTAATCGACCTGAAGGTGTGACAACCTACTTTTTAAAGAGCATCATATTGATTCATTCTCTTTATATGAACCAATTTAAATGAATGAATATTTTACCTGTTTCCTCCTTTATGAAGGCAATCTCATTTTCCAAATAGGCTGGAAGCTCTTGATACGCCAGAATAAAATTAAACACTAAAATAAATCTGTCACATTTTGCCCACAAGGGAAGATCTTTGACACTTTGCCTTGCAGCACTCTTTAGATTGCATGTGGCTAAAAAAAATAAATAAACATATGATTTTTATTGCAGCTTCTTTATTGTTACTGTTAATTTGTGTATGCATTTGTGTTTGTATAGTTTGAAATTAAAGCCAGAAATTAACAACCACATATATTTATAATATAGATATGCTAGGTTCACACTTACAGCATTTGAATTTTCTTTTAACTGAAAAGCCAACATCATTCCATGGCAATAAAGTGTGAGGTTGAAGCAATATAGCATCACTTATTAATTGCATATTCAAAGGTACACCATGAGGTCCATAAATTTGAATCTAATATTAAGGAAAAAATATTGCTCAAATAATAACATTCTAATAAAATAAAATGATGACTAAAATAGTTCAAAACTATTACATCTTATAATTTTTTTTTCAGTACTACCAAAGTGACTTAATGGAATGAAATTTGTAAAAAGAATGATTATAAAGTAGTTCAACAAATTGCGAATAAATGAATTTCTTATTCTATATTAGAGAATGAAAAAAATTACAAGAAATGTTTCCTGTAGCAAGAATAAAATAGGTTTTATAAACTAACCAGAAAACCAATAAGAAAATATTTTTCTTTCTATAACTAGCATGAACAACTAGATTCATTTAAAGAAAACAATAAGACAATGTAAAAGTTTTAAAGGAATTCAAAAATTATTTATGGATACTTTGATACTTCCTGGGGTATAATCTTGTCTACTCTGTGTCTCAGTGTGCAGATCATCAATGCCAAACAATGGAAGGTAACCAACTATGCATGATAGTAAAATTGATGAATCATATTTAGTTGAGACATGGTTCATATTGAAGGTCTCACTGACTTGAGCTACCATTGATCCAGGCCTGAAGGTTTCCAATAATTTTCTAGAAGACGAAATGAAGTTCATAATATTATAATGAAATGGTAGTTCTTTTTTTTTATGTCTCAAAAATTTTTAATATAGTTTTTTTTACATCCAAAATAAAAAAAATTACTTTAAAAAAAAAGGCTTATCTATGGGAAAAACTCTACATTTACAACTACACTTCTCAATAAAAAAAAATTAATTGATTTATTAATTTTTTGGATTGATTCATGTTTTGTTAGGTACAATTAATCATTGCTTAAAGTTTCAACCTGATCTAAGAATGGGAAAAAAACATGCTCAATTATTTAAGGGGATGAAACCCTACATATTTAACAACATCTGTAAATACTGAAGAATTAATTTCCCTAATTGGTATCAAACAAAATAATTAAT
>JADKLZ010000104.1:32115303-32130507 GCA_021533235.1 Biomphalaria straminea | reverse complement strand
GTATTACCTGCTTGTGGGATGTGATGTATTACCTGCTTGTGGGATGTAGATGCTGCCAGTTTGTTTGTTTTGGAACCAGCTAGCCCATCCTTTAGCCTTGGGTTCACCAAATCTTGTCACACCACTCTCCCAAAATGTCTGAAAGATTTCCACTCGCTGCTTGGTTGAATTGAGATTCAAGGAGATGGGACAAAACAAATTGAATTCTATGAGGGCCTGGAAACTGCTGATTGCCCGCTCTGTGTAACCCGTATGGTGCAGGAAGTCACAATATTGACAAAACAAACCTGTAGACATATTCCAGTCAAAGAAATTGAATTCATTACTTACATAATTTAAACAAAAATCAAAGTTATTTCTTTCAGACTTTGTGATCTATGGGGCAGGTGATGTAAAGGTATTCTGTCGCTGTGACAAACAAGGATGTCTTGTAGCCAGCACAACGACCAATTGCCTATACTATTCCCAAATTAATACCAGGTACCCATTACAGCTAGCTGGATCAGGAGCACCCAAAAGATACTGAAATTAAAAATCCCAGTCTTCATGAGGACCCAGGACCCTCAGTTCGGAAGCCAAGTGCTCTACTGCTCAGCCACTGCACCTCATCCTTATCCCTTAGTGGTTTGTATAGCTTGAGAAAAGTGAGAAAGGCTCAAGATCTCATCCATTGTGATTTATTTGCTTCAAGTAGCAGAAGCTTTAGCTTTCTGGCCATTGGGACAATGCCTAATCATTAATCATAAGTACTCAAGGGAGTTTGGACTGGTTTTTTAATAGATAAGAGAAATGGTTGATCTAGAGAAATTTTTCTCATGTTTCAGCCGAACTAAATTAATATTCATAGAGTGTAACCTATGAGACCAAATGAAGTTGGTCTCATAAATTTGAATATTACATAACTATAAAGTCTGACATTTATACATTTAAAAAATCAAAACTCTTCCTCTTTACAAGACAAAATATTAAATATAACAAAAAAGTGAAAAAAAAGACATTCTAGATTTCTTAATGGCTATGGCTAACCCCTGTAATATAAGGGTAAAAGATGGCTGCCTGGTAATGTGGAATCCACTTCAAGCTGCAATCACATTGGTCTTGAGTTCGAGCCCTGCCAACTGCCCTCCCCTTGCAGTCATGCAGGAGGTTAGGGCCATGATGTAATGATCTTCATTTCTGAAGGAGCATCCATAACATTAAAACAAAAAACTTGTAAGAGATAATTTTATACATCTGAAATATCTATTATATTAATAGAAAATATTGTAATATCCCAAACATGCCACTAAAAAGAAAGTCTAACCCAAAAGTTTGTCCTCCATGTTGTCTGGTTTGTTGACGACTTTGACTTGTCCTTCAAGAATGGGAACAACTGTCTGGAAACATTTGTGATAAAGTTTAAGTATTTTCCCAAAGGTAAATTTGACAAGTCTAGACTGCTGATTGGACAAATACTGCCGCCATAAATCAATATCTGCTGCATAAGTGAAGAGAAGGTCCTGCCAGGCTTTGTCACACTATTGAAACCAAAAAAAAAAATATTAGAAAATTTTACTTTAAATATGAAGGTTGATATTTGATATTTTGGGTATTTGGCATATCGTCACAATGTCGTGTCCACCTATATTTAGAAGTGTCACATAACATTGGTTGTACGATACAAAAGCAATTTTTAAAAAAAGATATACAAAAAAAAAAGATTTACAATTAAAAATATATTGTTTATATCTGTGTTTTCCAAGGGTTCCTTGCAAGGTGTTCCACAAACTACTGGAATAATTAACTAGTAGGCCACCACATGAATTAACCTTTCTAAAAAATAAGCAAAGCATTCTGCCAATTACTCAGAACGCACAAAGTGTTCTATTAAGTTAAAAGTTTGGTAAACACTACACTTTATATATCTCCAGCTTCTATTCTTTAAAATAATCTTTTAATTGGAGGTTAGAAACTTAGAGAACAAATGAAGTTACAAGTATATTATCAATACTGCTTGAATTTCAAAGGCTGATTCTACCCACCTGATCTGCTTCCCAGATGTCTTGGTAAAGTTCTAGCTTGGCCAATTTCAGCTCTAAGCTTGAGGGATTGAATTCTATTGCTTTCTCCAGGATAGCTAATTTTTTCTCTATCACTGATTTTGATGGGCGGTATATGTCTCTTAGTCGTACAACATGGCTTTGAAAGCTTTTATCTTCTTGAGCCACAACATCCTGGAACTGAATAAACTCAAGCCAAAGTTGAACATTGCGGGGTGATTCTCTGGTTTTCTGGTTGTAGCTTCTCACTTTTTCAAATATTTCACTCATCTCAATGTTTTCTTCACAGGGCTTGCTGTAATCGGTGCCGATTCCTTGTGCATACTGGCTCGTTGCTGTATCCAGGCAACTATAATTACCTATAACATCAGGCGTTTTATTCGGTAATGGCTCTTTGGGTAAAGGGATATAACTCTCAACACTGTCAGAAAGTTTCAAGTGCTCCCCAGTTGATGAAATATTTAAACCTTTCGTTAGGCTCTTTCTGTAACTCTTTTTCTCCCAATATCTCCAGCTGTTAGGTTTATGTTTAGTTTTTCTGTCATCTTTTGCACTTCTGTATGGCACATCAGGTGCCCCTAAACAATTGTTACTGTGGCAGCGAAACTTTGCAATGTGCCTCTTGGAGACACATTTGTAATGCCAAAGGTCATTGTTACACTTTCGATCTACATGAAAGGCATGCTGCGGCTCAAGGCCAGGAATGTCTTCTAAAAACACGGCACCAGCAGGAGCTTTGATACTTGGCTCTGACCTAAAAAAAAAAAACTACATAAGAAACTATCTAAATATATTTTGTCTAGAGTTATAAAATGTATTCATTCTGCACTAAAAATATTTTTCATGAAATGGTACAAACATAAATGCTTAAAATAAACATAAGTATTGATTCCACTGAACATTTTTTTTAATGTCCATTTTGCATATACCAGGACAAATTTGTACAAGCAAACCTTTGTGGGAAAACCGACAGCTTTATCAGAGATTTAATCAATGATTAAAATGTATCTCCCTTTTTGAAGGAACATCTGTAATTTTAACCCTTTAAGTGCTGAGCTGTTTGCCAATGAGTGCATGCAAAATGAAATGACAATTCTGATGTTTAGAGGCTAAACTACCACACGCGTTTTAGGGGTTAAAAGATATGATCTGGTATATCTTGACTATTGATTCCCAGTGGAGCATAGGGCTGAAACAGCACTTTGCCATTGGACTGTTCTAGGTAATTCTCTCAGCTAGGTCCATCCTGCTATCTTCGCCTCTTGGTATACATATATATATACAGGTTTCTCCATGTTTGCTTAGTACTTCTAGCCTTTCTCTTCCATTGTGGGCTCCAGTCTAGGGATTGTTACGCAATGTTTTCTGTCTTAATATATTATATAGAATGATGTCTGAAAGTTTCAAAGAATAATATAGTGAAAGAAAAGCTTTAAAAATGAAAGGAATAGTTTTCAAGAATGTCTTTTAAAAAATTAATACTTCTCCTGAGTGTCTTCAACTTCCAAGTCATACTTGTCTTTCTTGTATTTCTTTTTTTTCTTTTTCTCTTTGCGTTTCTTCTTTCTTTTTACAGGCTCTCCATCCTCAACTGAAACATCGATCAAAAGATCATCACCTAAAATATTTCATGTTATTTTATTTTTTAAACATAGCTATTATATCCTATGCATTTCATGTAATCAAATATCAGACCAGCTGTTTGTTTGGTACAAAGTATTACAAGAGAATTGATGTAATTGGAAAAACTGATTATTAGGACAAAAATGGTCACGTTCAGTTGTGACCTTATAAACCACGGGGGATTGAATATGTGTAACATGCCAGCTATTATAACAGATACAGATAAAGGAAATAAGAGGGGTTGAAGAATTACTGAACATGGAATCTTCAACAGTAATGTTAAACAATATAGTAACTATAAAGTGGGGCAGCTTAACCTCCAGATAGCACCAGTCAAATTACCATATGGCCCATAAGAAACAAAGACCAGTTATAATTTGAACCATAGGAATTAATGGTTCTTTTGAGAAGAAAATAAAATTACTTAAATAACAAATAAATCTCCCAACCTTTTCTTTTTTTCAAATATCAATTCCTAACAAAAGCCTCCTAACAAAAGCCTCTTAACAAAAGCCTAACAGGAAAGTAACAATGTTTAGAAAATAATAATGTAATTAATGGCAGTTAAAAAGACATACAATCTGATGATGAGACTGGCTTTCCCTTGACAACTTCTGGTGAACTGTTGAGGGAATGAAATGTAATCAAATTATTGAAATATATGAATTAGAAAGTTAAAACCCTCAAAACTGAGCCAGACAAAAATGTTTTTTTTTACCAAATGCTTAATAATGTGAAGACTGATTTTAAAGGTGTTTTTTTTTAAGTTCCTCTGAAGAATACAGAATATCTCTATTTATTGCTATTGTATTCTGATGTAAAATCTAAAATTTGATAATAATTACATAAAGATATATGTTTCTATGTAAATATTTAATAAAGCACAATGACAAGGTACTTATTATCTGGGTTTAGTATTATTCCAAAAGGTCATGATTACAAACAATCCTAAATATATATCTATGTATACGCCCTATACCCACGAATTATTTAACCACATTCAAAATGAAAAGCTTTTATATTTTTTTAAATGGCAAGCAATTAATTAGAAATATATTTTAAAATGTAAAAAAAAAATATTTTTAAATTAAGGCTTGTGTTTATAGAAAATATGACTAGAAATAATTATAGTATAGACCAGGGGCGTAGCTAGGGATTAGGGGGCCCGGGGGATCGACCTCTTTTGGGGTCCCCTTGCATTTTGACATTCAACATATGACATGACATAATGTACGCAAAAAATATATAAGCCCAAGATCAAATTGGTTGAGTATATCAGTAAACTTAACACAAAAAAAAAATCATTAAGACTCTTTTAATGAATAATACTGTTATTTATTAGCTAAATAATGCAAAAGTGACAAATCTCAATTCATATCGCTTCAAGTCATGCATTCTGTGCAGCAAAGACATCTATAACATCATCTACATCGATACCTTCTAGTATTTATGACTTCACTAACATCAAAGACATGATAAGCCTTTCTTGTGCCATTGTGCTCCTGTGATAGTTTTTGATGAAATTGAGCTTTGAGAATGACACAATGGAAGTGGCCTGAGTTAGCGGTATTCAGAGGATTTTGCAAGGTTTGAGCACACGTAATTACTATATGAAGCTTGTTTCCGCAATATGTCTATTGTGGATTGTATTACTGGTTTGTTGATGAAAACTGCTCGAACATCAATGACATCATTGAACAAGCAATTAGCCATTTATTTCATCATACGAACAGGAAAAAGTAGCACAGTTTGTCAATTGTAATCAAATGGAATTTCCATTAGATTGGATCAATAAAAATTATCTCATCTCTTATCTTAATTTATGTATTTACAAACAAATTTCGGACACCCGTTTGGGGAATACAGGGGGGTGGGGGCCAGGGGGATTTTGAAAAGCTTCCCCCTCCTCCAACTCCCTTAGCTACGCCATTGGTATAGACCTGTTATCTCTGTTGTATTTTAATTGTTCAATTTGTTGTGACTCTGTCGTATCAAGTTTCTGTGCAGCAATAATTGCATTTAAAGTACTTGGTTTAAGGTCCAACTGAAGACTCTCTAGATCATTGTCTGAAAGAATTGTATAATTTATGTTATAAAAGGAAAAAAATATATTTAAAAAATATATATTATTATATTAAATAAATTATACATCTATATTATTAACTAGAGTCTAGAACAGTCTCGATTCTAGATCTATATTATATTTAATATATTATATTATTTATATATATATATAGTTTATAGATCTACTAATATAGAATAGTTCATCAATAATAGATCTCCAATCTTTAATTATCTTTGTCTTTGACAATATAAATAATATAATTGAATTGATTAAATCATTAATTGACAATATAAAATGAATATTGACTTATTCATTGTCATTATATATTTGAATAACATTTACCAAGTCCAATGTCACTAAATTTAAATAATGATTTAGATCTAGATGTACCTGACTGATTGTATGTGGAAAGAGTTTCTGGTCTCTGAATGCTGTGACTATGATTGATTTGATTTAAACTTTCTTGATTGGTGTGATAGTTGAATATTGGAAATAATGGTTTAATTCCAACATTCTGGTTTTTCTCTTCCTCCATGATCTAGTCATAGAACTAGACGATTTTCTAGATCTAGAATCAAATGTAAGTAATATTGTGAATCTTTGGTACGATGTCTGACACCGGAAGTAAATCTCAACTTTCGATTTCGTCGAAGTTTAGTATAGACATACTAGATTCGAGACTCTACTTATGAAGAAGTACAATAATATTAAACCATGGAATAAGAATAAATTCTATGTCTTGCTTTTTTTCAAATCCGATTATCATTATTTAAATAAAGGTCTAGATTCTAAATTCTAGTAGTATACTATTAGTACTAGATTTAGAATAATTTAGATCTAGATTCTAGATGTTTACCTGTTTAGTAGATCTTAGCATATATCAAAATCAAATAGATCTATCAAATAGTTACATTATAATTATTATTATTATAGTCTAAGTATCGTATCATCCCAGACATCTGAATCATCACTAGTTATTCTACAATAACAATACAAGACTAGACTCTAACTCTAACTATTAGTATTAACTATTAGAATCTAGTATTATTATTTATTATCTAGACTATACTTATAGTCTATATCATACTACAAATATAACTATAATAGATCTAGACCTATAAAAGTATATAATATAATATAATGCCAAAGAAGGAAAAAAAATACAAAAAAAAATAAAAAAATCGGTGTATACTGTAACTTGTAAGTAACTGTAAAGTTTCACCAAAAAATGAAAACTTCGCTTCTCTACTAGATCTACTTCTACTACTCTAAGTCTAGATCTAGTTGTCATAGAAACATAATTTTGATATATTTGTAAATGGGAAACCAACTCTATTTAATGATATCAATTACAAAACAATATGATCAAAACAATTTTTTTTATGAAGGGCATATTAAGACTATCTAAAGTACTAACTATAATCTATAATTTACTATTTATTATCTATATTTAAATTATTAAATCTATATTATTATTATTAATTATAGATCTATTTGAAGTTTAGTATTTGTGACCATCTATTATTGAAATTATTCTATATTTTTAGTATTACAATTATTAGCATCAATTATTATATTATTAAATAATTAATAGTACCAGTACTACTACTACTTATTATTTATTATTAGTAGTTAAGTAGTAAGTAAATTTTCAGTACTTACAATTGTTACATCGGACTTGGTGATTTACAAATAAAGTCATAGATTGACAGTTGACTCTAGTAGTTGAGTCTGTCTAGAGTAACAATAGTATTTATATTATAATAAAGTGGATCTAAAAAATAGTAATATTACTATTAGATCTAGGTGCTCAAAATCAAAATGCCAGTTGCTTCTCCATGTAGTGAAATATGGAAGTTGAAACTAGATCATCCTTTTAATACAATGGCGTTGGCAGTGATTTTTAGGTGTGTTGAAATTCAATGTACATTTAGATCTAGATCTATATTTTATTAGAATATTAAACAAGGCGTATTACAGATAGGATGAGTGTACTGATGCCTCTCTACCTAAAAAGTGTCTCTATTTTCTATACATCATAATGATCTTCATCTATATTATTTCTATATTATATATATACCAAAATTTCTACAAGTATTAGAAATAAATTTAATAAATATTCACTTTTATTCATCTGTTGATTTATATAATGTATATATATATATATCTACAAACTATGATCATAGATCATTAGATCTATTAAAAACAAACTATAAGCAGATCTAGATCTTCTATATGTAAGATAAAAATATATAATTATAAATACTAGACTGATGAAACATAGGATGTAATTATCTTCTTTTTTAGAAGTAATGTCTGTATTTTATAAGAAAAGAAATGTACATTTAAGATTCTATATGGCTGCCTGCTCATGTATGTACAATGGACTGTCGTTCATACTAATAGTTCTAAGTTCATAACTGCCCACTGCCATCACCCGTCGTCCAATGGGAGGTTCATCCTAGGATGTAGATTATATTATCTTCAACTCTGAAGGAACATCCAAAACAAGCAAGATCTAGATATTAGATCTGTCATCTAAGACTAGTAAATTACTACCTCTAAGCAGTAAAGATTATAAAATTATCAGTGCTCTACTGTTTCAAATGTTTCTGTGCCCCCCATAAGTAAACAGACTACTGCTGTTTCTGTATCTCCATATTATGAAAGTAAAGTAAAGTTCTGCTTTCAGACCTTGGAATCTATAGGGCAGATGATGTAAAGATCATCTTTTCTATGGCTTACGATTAACAAGGGTATCATGTGGCCAGCATAATGACCAACCAACTTTACTTTTCCCCATCTAATTTCAGGTACCCAGGATTCAAACCCAGGATCCCCTATTCAGAAGCCACTGTGTTAACATCTATATTATAAATAAATACCATTTTTTTTAGATTAATATATTACTGCATTATTTAAACCTTTTTTTTTCTCCATATACAGAGCCAGTGGATGGAGCTTAATACTAGGTTGTGAAGATGGCTTGGTCAGGATACATGATCTGTCTGCTAAACATCTTGATAATAAGCCAAAGGTTTTTAATGTTTAGTCTTATTTATTTAGGCAAAGTTACTGATTGTTAAAACAATTAAAATAATATATATATGTGTATTCTATATTAAGGCTTTTTGTTAGTGGGGAATATTAATTAATTAACATGCATGACTAAATGGACACATGAATACTTTTAGGATGTAATTATCTTCTGTAAATAAGTAGTGTCTGTAATTTATAAAATAAGTTACACATGTACCTTAAAGCCCAACATTAGAATGTTCTTTTATTACCTCCCTTTTTTATAACCATACTTAATTAATTTTAAACCAACACATTCATCAATATTCCAAGTTGTCATATGACATTCATGCCTGTCACATTGCTATTAGCAAATTTTTAAAACTAATTTTTATCAACACATAATGCAACATGTTTTACAAGATAATCTTCTCCCTTTGAAAAATCTCATGTGACTAAAGTGTCCAATCCTTTATACACATCCATTGTCACATGACTATGCATTTGTAATCCTCTGACATTGTAGCGTTTTAATCTTTTCTTCTTGTATGCACCATCTTTGATCCTAGATGCTTGCCCTCCATGTCATTCTATCCTGTTGGTGTTGATTCTCAAGAGCTTCATGTCATGCTTGTATAAATTAGTATATCTTACAAGTGGATGACCTGCAGGTCTCCTGATCTCTATTAGATCACCATACAATATATCTTGTAGATATCAGAATATATGAATAAGATTTTTTTATAAATGCTCAAAAAAAAAATGCTACAAACTTCGTTCATTCATTATTTAAATTTTGTGGCTTTGCCATTCACAACTCTATTTTTAGAATATTTTTGTCAGACAGTCTTGGAAACCAAGAGCGGCCCCATCCAGGCATTGACAGTGTATGATGTGACAAGGTTCTACCATAATGACCTAATTGTCTGTGACTCATGTGGCATGCTGACCGTCTTCTGTAACAAGCAAATTCTCTCTCGTCAGTCATTATCTTCTGATAGTCTAATTTGTTGTGCAGTGGTCGAAGAAAATGGTATATAATGTTTTTACTAAGTCTCATTATTAGAATGTTTCAGTTAACTATTTATAAATATATTATTTGTTTTTAAAAAAGATAATGTTTTGAAAAAGCTAATTTGTAATTTTATATAAATAAAGAATAAGCTAGCTTCAAATTCTGGTATAATTTCAACTAGGTGGGAGTCCAGTAATTGTGTGCTCCAATGACTCTGGAGTTATTACAGGAGTTCAGCCAACTGAAGAGCTCTGGAGAATAAATCTAAATAGTTTATCCAATAAGGTTTGCTTTCATTGTCTATATTTCAACTCTATTCTAAATGGTTTATGCGCTAATTGTTTTTTTATGTATTTACATTCATCAATCAACATCATATGTGCCAATAGCAATGGTGATTCATTTTTTGGTGCCTTTGCTGAGCCTCCATTACTTAAATTAAAAGCTGTCTTGTCTAGGTTGAGCACTTCAAGGTTTAAGGCTCTTTTTGAAACTTTCGATTTGACCTTTTAGCAATGATCATGGTGTTGCTTTTCCCCATAATAACATTAAGACACTATCTGATGTGTTCTTATATTAGGAATTATACTAGTTATGGTATGCATTACCATTTATGATAAAAAATATTCCTTTCAGACCTTGTGATCTACAGGGCAGATGATGAAAATTAAAACTTAATTGCTGTGACCTACTATTAAAAAGTTTTTTATGCGGCCAGCTGGCCAGCACAATAACCAACTGCCCTCACTTCCCCAACTAAAGTCAGGTGCACATTAGAGTTGGTTGGACTATCCCAATGCTCAAACATCCTAGTATCCATAGGAATTTGAGCTCTGCACCGTCAGTTCAGAAGCTTTCAAATGAGGAACTCAAATTTTCTTTCCCACCTTTTGAAATATTGTCAAAAAATAAATAAATTATATTGATTATAAATTTTACATATGAAGGAAGCTTTTCTCAGCTTGTCCAAAGACTTAAAGGATTATTTTTATAATGTTAACATTATGGCATATTTTTTATTATGTGGAAAAAAAATCACAAAGCTTTGAAATATTTACAATATATCTTTTATTTCCAGAATCCATCAACATTAGTCAGAATCTTGTGTATGCTAGTTGTGTATCTGACCGACTCAACAGGCAACAGGAAACAGTATTTGTTAGCAGCAGACAATGCTAAAAGAATTCATGTGATAAGTAATGGAACCATAGTCAATTCTTTAGTTGCACCAGTTAATATATCTGCAGTAAGTATCTACAGCATTATTTTTCATTGTTACTTAAATAGAATTATCAAAGTAAATTAGATAAATATGACTTCTTTTTGGAAGTAATGTCTGTAAATATAAGAATTATCTACCCAACAAACACTTTGGAATGGATGGTTTTCATACTGTATACATTTCTGTCTAGATGTGTCAAGGCAGATTTATTCCATCCAATAAACTCAGTTTAGCCTCAAGTCCAACACTTTCTACAGATAGTGAGCAAGTTGCTTTAGGATCAAGCAGTGGTTCCGTTTACATTTTACATAACTTTAATGTAAGTCCACATTCTTAGTTCTGTAACTTTAATGCAAATCCACAGTCTCAGTTTTGTAGCTGTAACTTAAGTCCACATTTCAGTTTTGTAACTTTAATGTAAGTCTACCTTCTCAGCTCATTTAGTTGCTGTTAAGATTAAAATAGTAATTTTTCTGGTAATGCAAACTAAAGGTTATTATTTTCACTGAAGCAATCCTTTGAACATGTAGTGCCATTAATTGGAAGTTCCTAAATGTATATCGGGGGCGCGGTGGTCGAATGGTAAAGCACTTGGCTTCCGAAATTGAGGTTCAAATCCCGGTGAAGACTGGGATTTTGAATATCGGGATTTTTATGGCGCCCCTGAGTCCACCCAACTCTAATGGGTACCTGACTTTAGTTGGGGAAAGTAAAGGTGGTTGGTCTTTGTGCTGGCCACATAACACCCTTAACATCATCTGCCCCATAGATCGCAAGGTCTGAAGGGGACACTTTACTTTTACTTAAATGTATCTCACCTACATGTTGATGTTACTTTAGGCTTTCAAGCTGAGAACAACTCTGGAATATCTAATAGTATTTAAAAGACATGTCAATACACCTAACCCATTTTTTGTTGAATAAGGTTGTAAATTGTCAGTAGGTCACATAATTTAACTGTGTTACTTATATGATCAGTGTAAATGATAATCATTTTTTTTCTCAGGCATTTAATAGAACATATTACTGGTGATATAATTTTCATTGTTTTTAATGTTAAATGGGATACTGGCTAATCAGGCTTTTAATAGAAGTTTTGTAGCAAAATCAGTTGTTCTGATGATATCATTGAATTAATGTCTTGTTAAATGTTAGTATATTTTTTTATGTGTTGTTTTTATGTTCCACGAAATTAATTATAGTTTCTTTGAGCACATAATTGACTTTTAAAAAGTTCAATTAGCATAATACATATTGTAAATACATTTTCTCAAATTGTTTTTTTTTGGCAGATAACTCTGGATGACTATGTCAACACCAAAAGTCCCATAACTAGTTTGTGCACATTACCTCAGTCTGACCACAGCACTGATCTTCTTTTATGTGCTGGACATTTCAGTTCTCTACATTTATATCGTGACGGCCAGGTAATTTCTTAGCTTTCAATGTACTTTTTATAGTTTTTATCAACATGTGAATTTTTCATGAAAAAAACAACATTGCTTTATATTAGTCCTTTCTTCAGAGCTAGGATCTTGACTGCACCTGCTGGTAGATCTATGTTTCATTATGAAATGAATCTCAAGCTGTTTTAAAATCTATTAGCTAGAAAGTAAAATCACTATAACATGACATCTCAACTGCTCCTTATAACACTTGCATGGAACATCCTGTTACATTGTCCTCTTTTGAACTCAACAAATTAACATTGCATTTTACATGCACAAGACAAAGAGGCTTCACCTAGTGCAGCTATGGAACTATCAAGATTCAATTTTGTTTCTGTTCTCTCCATAATACATTGCAGACACTTTTGATTTAATCATTCTAACATCCTTTAATACCTTGCTGCTAAATATGTATCTACCACATTAAGAGAAGTTTGGCCTCAGTAGATCCCTTTGGATTTTTTTTTTTTGTTTGTATGCATAGCTAAAAGGACATATTTGTTTACCGCAATTTGAAGCTCCTGTTGTGTGTGGGCTGGCAGAGCACAATGGACTTCATTCACCAATTGTAAACAAACATTTAGCCACCTGATAATATTGATAAAACAATGAAGAAAAAAAAATCACATGATAGCCATTAGGTATTACATAATTTGATAGAAGATATAGAGAAAAATGTAGCTAAATGTTTGTTTACGATTGGTGAATGAGGTCCGTTGTTTGCATTTGAAAATTTCTACGACCATCATCTTTTTAGTTGAAGATTTTGCAGTTGCAGTGGTCTTCATACAATCACTAAAAAAAAATGTCCTTGCTTTACCTTGTTTGATATAGATAAATGAGGTGAAAAGTCACAGTGGGTGCAACTAGTTACGCTACTACTTTAGAATGTCAGGGAACCTTGAAGGACGCTAAGCTTAATATGTTAAATATAGGATACGATGTACAGAATCAGTGTTGACTCGTACTCAGCAGTGTATTGATGCTGAAGGCCACCAGTTTAGACATTTCTCACATCAATCACATTTATTTTTCTAATTGGACATTAAGCTTATCACGTCCAGAAATTTAGCATTGTAGAACGGGAAATCAATTGTCTATGACAGTTCAAAGTGTGTATACATTTTTTTGACGCACCCTGTATATGTAGACTATAATTTGTTTCAAAAACTGTTTTTAATCTTTTTTTTTCAGCTTTTTTATGAATACCAAACAAGTGATTGGGTCAACAATATAGCAACTGCTGACATAGATAATGATGGTGTACTTGAAGTTATTATTGGATGTATGGACAAGACAGTTGTGGCTTTGAAAGTTTAAATGTCTTGTGTACCTTGTAAAATTTCTAATTTTATTAAGTACACTGATTGCATAAATAAATATATATCTGTATGAATTTCACTTTTTTTTTGTGTTTTAAAATGTTTTTGCAAGTTTTCACATTCACAAATTCTGTGTCTGTTGTTTGTTTTATTTGTAGTTGTTGAACTGAAAACAAAAATATTCTTGTATCAAGAGATATTAAAAGTCAAGTATGTAATTGAACATTTTTTTTAGTTCTCTTGGTAAAATTTATTTTAAATAATGCAGACAATATTTATACAGTTATTTACACTGGTAAAATTTCAATCAGTTTCAATAAATAAGTTTCTCATTTTCAAAAAAAAAAAATGGTATAAATAAGAATACTACCACAATGCTCTCCTAACACACACATACATCATAAGTCTTGAAGATATATACCCTGACACACACACACACACACATTATTAGTTTTAAACACATATACATCATAAGATTTAAGCATATACATGTTATTGACCATTCTTTGTCAGCAAATTTGAAGTTACAAAGCTGATAACATTTTAAATACATTCACTTTCACAAACCTCAGCTTTAACCAATTTGATCAATGCAGAACAAAAAAGATTCCTATTTAGTAATATTACAGTTATATGCTAGGCAGCATATGTTTCGCACTATACTATATACTTGATAAAGGTTATATCATAGCACTGTTAAAAATACATGAAAAAAGACATGTATCAAAACACTTTTTCAGATCAATCTCCAAAAGCATTATAAAAAGAAATGACTAAAGTTGATGTTGAGCAGCTGTATCGCTAATCCATAGTAAATATCCTGGAAGCAATATCATTCACTACCCAGTCCATTCCATTCAGTAAATTAGCTCCAGTAACAGCGCTACAGTCTTGAATCAGCCAGTGATGAGTTTTGATGGAGTCCAAATCTAAAGCCTTTTATAAATCAAAATAGTTCAAGTTTTAATGTATTGAAAGCTGATAGAAATAAAGGAATTTAATAAAGACAAGAGCGGATATCAATGGATAGTTTCAGCAAAGTAGCAGGACAGAACTGCTAATTCTAAACTACATAGTTGAATAGTGTAGAACAAGCAATTAAATGTTCATTTTTTAATGAATTTTGTAGAACAACAAGCAATTAGATTTGATTGAATAAGACAGATACCCACTTAATGTCATAAAATAATGATTATGAAATTGTATCTTTATCTTGTCAGTATTATTCCCACTGCTTGGAGTAAGTCTGAAAAAACTGTTTCTGCTCTAGACAATAATCATGTATTTGTTGGAGAAATTAAATAAAATGTTAGTTGAGCTGTTGATCTCTTCTAGCTCTAAAAAAGCTCAAACCTAAATCAACAAGGGGTGTTGGTGTTACAGATAACACAAATTTTTGGATAGCCCAAGAAGGTAATTTCTATTCACATATATGTTACATATATAGCCACA
>JADKLZ010000104.1:32073398-32089440 GCA_021533235.1 Biomphalaria straminea | reverse complement strand
TGATAGGCTAAGGGAGAAAACAGAGTTCATTAAAATAGAGATAAGTCGCACTTGATAGGCTAAGGGAGAAAAACAGAAGTCAATAAAATGGGATTGTGGTGGCCAAACAATAGAGCTCTTGGTTTCCAAACCAAAAAGGTTTTGTGTTCTAATCTTGAAGAAAATTTAAGATTTTGAGCTTTGCAATTTGAAGGGTGTGCCAAAGTCCACCCAACTCTAATAGGTACCTGGCATAAGATGGGGAAGTAAAGGCAGTTGGTCACTATGCTGGTCACATGACACCCATGTTAACCTTCAGCCATAGTAACATCCATTTCACACCATATGCACTCCGATAGATTGCATTAGGTCTGAAAGGTGTACCTTTTACCTTTTGTCAAGAAATGATATTCCAGTCATCATATATAAATGACTAGCTTTTGACCCACAGTTGTTCCTGAAACATTCAATTGTCCAAATAGTGGGGTCCACCACTATGTCTTCCCAACAGTTAACATCAATGTTACGCATGTAGAACCCATTTGAAATCCACCTAAAAACCTGAGGTAAATAACCTTTTCCTTCTCCCTCCCTCTCTCCAGTTGTTTGGATTGATAACATTCCATTTCTACATGTATCTATTTCTTTAAATTAAAAACTGGGAGATTCCAATGATCTGATCACAAGCTGATTTGTATCTTAAGTTTTTGCTTATAACAATATGTGAGCATTGATCTATTCAAAGGTTATAAAGCAACATGTGCTTGAAAATAAAAACTGATTTAAAAAAAAAAAATGTTTGTTCTAGTTAAACCTCTTGTAATAAACTTTTCAAGAAGATTGTTCTACCCACCATTGCTTTATTCACCATCCACTGTTCATCCACAAAGAACTTGTACAAGTATTCTCCAATAGGTAAGTCCAGGGTTTTTGTAAAAATATCACCACTGAAATGGTTAGGTATCAGTTTATAACAATATCAGATTGTTTTTAAATGACATTATTTCTAGAAAGTAAGTTGTTTTGTTTTTTAACTCTCAGTTTTAGTTCAACAAATATTTTATACTAAAAATCTTCATAAATATGTTTAAAGTCTTCTTTTTTTTTCCCCTTCTAGGCAATGAATTTTAAATGCCATTCTGTAAGAAATGAATAAATCAAAAAGGTTTTGGGTAATGTATAGAGCATTGTATTGACTTCAAGCACTCATTATTGTTGTGCATGTTTTTTTCTTTGAAAACAAGAAGTCCAATCAATGGAACATCAAATGTATTTAATTCCTATAAGATTTGAGTTAGATTGATTCATCATATATTATAATATTGAGTTGTTTGCTGGTATTTTCATCATATATTGTTTGCTGGTATATTGTTAGAGCTAAATGAGTAATTCACATTTGAGATCCACTGAAGAGACCTTTCAGACTAAATGCTATGTACATTATCACTTAGAATGCCAGACAGATCTAATACTTACTTCTTAGCCAGAGGAATCTTTTCCTGCCAATGGTTGAAAGTCCCACTGACTAGAACAGTTTCTCCAGCGCCTTCCCATCTAAACTCAGTCACAACAGTTGAAGGAACAGGTTCCTAAACAATAGACAGGAAGCACACTTTCACAAAAATGAATCATGGAAGATAATAATATATAAAATAATATAACAGGAACAGCATTGATTTAGAGAGAGAGAGAAGGCTTTACAAAAGCTAACATTAAGTGGGAAAAAAATGTATTAACTTCTTTTTTTTATGTGGGTTTTTTATTTGTTTTATAAGGAATTATTTAAGCCTTAGGGTTATCAGTTATGTTGTTTAGTTTGAACACAAAATGAGACATTGCAGTCAATGTAATTTGTAAAAACAATAACCACAGACTTGCTAGAGAACTAACAGCTAGAACAACATCCAAAGTGCTCTCATGTGCCTTGTTTCAGGTGTAGATAATGACCTTGAAATCTATATTTAGTACATTAAATGGAAAAAAGCCTTCAAGAAACAAAAATACTAGAAAACCATAATTTAAGACCATTATGAAATAATGATGTCTTCATTCCATAACATAAAAGAAATAATAGACAATCCGTCAGTTTAATCTTATCTCTAACAAAAAGAAGACATTTCTCTATTACTGTAACTCAGTCTTGCTAATGTTAGACCATCGTTGTTTAATACCTGTATGTGTATCTATTTGAATTGCTTTTTTTTAATAAATATTTTTTCCTATTTAGCCTCCTGCACTTTTTACTATTTAGCCTCCTGTAATAGTCTCAAAGTTCATTATATGATTTGCTTAAATAATTTTTTGTGTGTGAAAGTAATTCCAAAAGTAATAGCTTCAAAGCTACGCATTATGGGCTGAAAAGAATATTGAACACATTGAAATTTCCCTGAATTTGTTATTTTTATTTTGTACAAAAGTTGAAGGTGTCAGAAACCAATTTACATCCTGCCAGTGTCAACACTGCACATCATCATTAGATTAGAAGTACATTGGTAGTGGGAAGTCTTAGCAGGAAGTTGTATCACAATCAACAAGATATCTATGAAATGGTTGTGACACAACAACAACACAGACAACAGAGCACAGCTGTGAAACAATTTATAGTACTTGAAGTCTTCTAGATTTAAACAATGACATGTACAAGTTTTAACATTATTAAAGATTACTGACAAGAGCGCTGATGTGATGAGATGTTCAGAAACAAGCAGTGACACTTGGAGTGCTAATCTGATGTACAACACTAGACATTGCCTCTGGACTTACTAATTTTTTAGAAACCATAGGAAACAGGGCACGTGCTGTATTCAAAGTTTTAGCCAGCCTAGACGTTTTTTTTATCTGATTAAATCCTAGACCTTCACTTGATCTTGATGACTGCAAAGTCTTAATAATAGAGTCATTGGACATAACTAACACATCAGTCAAAGCCCACTTACAATGTATATATAGTTTAGAGCAATTAATGAGTTTCAAGAAAATGTTCACATACAAAAATGGTAGAAATAATAAATAAAGAGTTATTTTCAATGTAAATTTGAGTCTAGTGAGTCTAGTGCACCTTCATCTAAGGAATATTGTCTAAGGAATATATATTTATTAGATCTATATAATAAAGTATTGGTGTATTTCTTATCAAATAAAGCATGTCAATCATGCAATAGGTTATATGTGATATATATCTCCTTATTTATAAAAATATTTATTCTTTATACATAGGGCATGAGATCTGTTACAAACTTAACTATATACCTCACTAGGTGCAGCTGCTTCTGTGGTATCAAGGGTATCACTGGCGGCTGCTCCAGACTCTGCAGTGTCTGATGGTGCAGCAGCAGTGCTATCTCCTTCCTCAGCAACTGGTACCTGATAATGAAATACAATCCAATTAGTCATAATATTGAAGGCAATTGGATGCAGTAAATGGTATACATAGTTTTACTAACCAAAAATCATACCATTATTATGTTATTATCCTAACAAGTAATTTAGGTTTTAAGATTGGTGTAACCATAAAGCACATTCTGAAAGCTGTTTTGATTACTGGAAAATGACATTTGCCTATCATAAGCAATAGAGAACATTTGCAGATAGCTATTAGTGAGAATGAGTTCACTATCAGTATAGAAGACTAGTTACACTAGTAGTGAATGTCAGTGATAGTGTATGTACATAAATAAGTGTAGGCTGGCAACACATGTGCTGTACACAATAAATACATCAATGGACTTACACAAAGAAACAGCCATACCAAATCACAGCTGTATGGGCAGCTGGCAATGCAGTGGGCTGAGATAGATGTTTATAGTTTAGTTTAATATTCCTAGCATCTAGACATTACTAATTCTGTTAGTGTACCACACCCCCCCCCCGGGGGGGGCCCCGCCCAAACGTGGATGTGATGGGGATACAACTAAATCATTGAGAACCTGTTCTTGCTGAGCGGAGTCCACCTCTTCTGAATCTGTTGGTACAGGTGGAGGAGGAGGAAGATCTTGTGGCAGAAGTGCTTCAGATGGTTCTACTGGTACAGTGGGAGGTGCTGACTCTGGTAATGCAGGTGGTGCTGGCTCTTCTGTTTCTTCAGACGCAGGAAGTGGTGCTGATTCTTCTGGTGCTGCCACTGAATCTGGCTGCACCAACTCCTCTGCTGCTGCTGGCTCAACTGGTTCATCTTCAGTCTTTTCCAAAACAACTGGCTCGGCTTGAGCTTCAACCTTGGCCTCACCTGTGGCCTCTGCTAGCACTTTTTGAGGTTCCTGGAGAACTGTCTCAGACACTTCATTGGGAGCAGCAGTGTTTTCTGGAGCTGATTGTTCCGATACTTTCTCTACAGTTTGTTCTGTTACATTCTCTTTGTCTCCTTCAGCATGGACTTCCTCTGCAGCTACTGGTGGTGCTGGCTCTGAAGGAGGAGGTTGTGTAGTAGTAGGGGCACACTCTGTTGGAGATGCTGCCTCTGAGGTGAGGGCTACTGGTTCAGTAACAGGAATTGTTTGAGCAAGATCTTTTGTTTCTTCTATTCTATCTCCCTCCTCTTGGTTGTCACTCTGTAAAAATGGGATGACATTTATCAGAGGTCAAATACAAAGAGACAGCTTACCAACAGCACAGAGAAACAGACAAGAGTGTGGTAAGAGAAACACAGAGATGAGTAAGTTCAGTACTGAAGAATAAAGCATTGACATTGTGTTGATATAAACACTAGTGACTTAGCAATGTCTCCTATTAAAGGATGCACGCACCTTAACATTCTAATTTCATTCAGACAACAAGGATTGCTTGGATTGAAAACATTCAGAAGGTCATTTTTAATATGAAAAAGTAAAATACAGAAAAACTTCTTACTGCTTAGTTCTTGGAAAAATTCTGCTCTGATTACATTATTTTTAGTTGCATTATGTTTTCTCAATGTTAAGAATAGGAGTAGGACTTTGATGAACTTGATTTTATTTTATGAAACTAAGGGGAGATACTTGAAACTATTACTGTTGGAGAAACAGCCAACAATTTCACAGTATCCCTGAACACAAAAAGTTTGTATTAGTACCTATTACAACAGTTGATACACAATGATTGACACAAAAATGACACAAAAAGCAATCCCTCCTACCATTGAGATGACAGGAATGAAGTTGAAGCAGTGCACAGAGAAACACTGATCAGAATGGTGTTGCCACGTTCACAATCTGTTTTGACTTACTTTATTCTTTGTATGAGGCAACAAAAGTCTGGCAGTGTTGACAGTTTTGGCCAGCTTGGAAGATTTTCTATTTTTACTTACATCGGTTTCCTTAATCAACTTAGTTTCCTCCCTTGTATCCTTAAAATCATTTGGCAATATAATTGATACAGAATGCATGGCTTTTTTTAATAATTCAATGATTTATTAACATTTTGCAGACACTTGTTAGTACAAAAAAAAAAAAAAGGTTTTACTTTCCTGATGTATAATTTTATGAGTAATGTGAAATATGCAAACAGAGTACCAGGGGCAAACGGTAAGATTCATAAGTTCAAGGACTAGAAACAAATTTTCAGTTTTTATTTGGCTTTGTTTACTAAAAATCTATTTTGCACACATTTGAAGTTCAGTTGTGCACACCTTTAGCCAAACTTTTTCCTGTGTTCAATAGGGAGCCCATCATCTGGTGAAACATACTTTACAATACAGTAAATATGGAATTAGTCTGGTGTAGAATCTGCAGCTGATAAACTTACAATGACAGTACCAGTAAAATATTGTGAGTCTGTCTCTGTCTTGATTCTCAAACAATTATTCCTCACATTCACAAATCATCAATGAACTGTACAATGTAGGCTACAACCATGTTGCGTTCCAATTCAAAGACTCAGAAAGTAAAGTTCCTTTTAAAGGTCATCTGTTTCTGTAGCTCACAGTTAACAAGGGTGTCATGTGACATGATGTGGCTAGCACTGAGACCAACAGCCATTTTTTTCCCACTAACATGAGGTACAAGATTCCCATAGCGCTGGGTGAGGGTGGACTAGGCTAAAGTTAAAAATATCCTAAAGATACCAAAATTAAAGATCCCAATCCCAGTCTAAGTCTTCACCAGGATTGGAAACCGTTACCTTGTCACGCCTTGTGTTTGGACTTGGTCGACTTGGAGGCCAAACGGCTTTTGTAGGTTTAGCAATTTACCACTCTGCCAACAAAGCCATACTAAGCTAGCTACTCAATAATCAATCAATTCAATAATCATTCCCTTCATCAGACTCAATCATCAATGGCTACTGTCTCTGAGCTTACTCGTAACTCTACTACCGGAGGCGGAGTCTCAGTCTCTGTACTGTAGTCGTGTCTCAGTGGTGACTGTCCGACGTGACTGTCGTACAATGAGTAAGTAGCAGTAGTCAGTACTGTATATATTAGTATTATTATTACTAGATTCTAGATCTATATAAGTATATATAATAATAATATTAGACTCTAATAGTCTAACTCTAACTTCTAAGTCACCAAGTCACTCGTCACTTAGACTTAGTACTTACTCAGTTTACTGTATGAAGTATGAGTGTATTTAAATTAATTACTTTAATGTTAATAACAGACTAAAACAGTGTTATGTACTCATGAAAAGATGTAGATCTAGACCTTACCTCTTTTTTAACAGTTCCATTTTCCTCTGGTCTCTTCTCTGCAGGAACATCTCCTTCCGTCTGTTGTTCCTGGGCTTGTTCGTCTTTCTGACCTTCTGTTTCTCCATTAGCGCCTTCCTCCATCTTATTTTTCTTGCTCTTCTGCTTACTGCTTTTACCTCCCATCGTGCGCTAAGATTAGATAATCCAATCAAAAGTTTTTGCCAGTCTTTTTCAAAGATGGAATTTAAATTCTGGTCGACGGTGTCAGTGGAGATGTAGATCTAGATCTAGATCTAAATGTAGCCTAGATTATTCTAAATCAGGTTTAGTTTCTGTTGAGGAAAAAAGATACAAACATGACATAAATGACAGTCTACATCTAGATGCCTAAAGCGAAATCTATTTAGATTATATGTAGGCTAAAACTTAATAAAACTAGATCTAATATGAGATTTGTTTGTTTAAAAAAAAGGGGGGAAAGGATGAGAAATCTATTTAAAACCATAATCTCTAAAACACTTTTAAAAAGTAAATAATATGTACTAGATTCAAACTGCAACAAAAATGATGACGTCATTCTTATATTATACAGACGTTACTTCAAAAAAAAAAAGATTCTTGAACTAGGTAAAAACGTATATAGTCTAGTCACTATGCAACTTAGGATGAATAAATAGTCTAGTCACTATGCTATCTAGGATGAATAAATAGTCTAATCACTATGCAATCTAAGATGAATAAATAAGATTTTAAAATCTTCCATTTCTTGACCATTCAATAGATGCATTTTTTTAATTCACTGGAGGTCACTCACGAAGGCCGAGATACACATTTTAGACCAAAAGAAAATTTGCTGCCGAGAACAAACTTAGACGGCGAAAAGAAAATCTAAATCGACCACCTGCGGACAATGGTTATGCTTGCCCTTGCTGTGGCAAAATATGTAGGTCACAGCTGGGGCTGCGCAGCCACGGGAAATAGGCCTACTGCATTCCTCACTAATCTTCGGACTCGAAGACAAGCCTTATTATTATTTTTAAAAAATTCGCTGATTAATAAATATCTTTAAGGACATTGTACCATAATGATATTTCTAAAGGAAAGTTTAATGAAACTCGGTTGGAGAGACCGCACTACAAACAGTGATGTCCTTGCGATCGCCGGTATGGACAGTATAGAGGGACTTCTTATATGGTCCGATAGGGCACGTATCCCGTATGGGAGACGAACGCATGCCAAAGGCAGCCCTGTTTGGTGAGCTAAAAGGTGGTCGACGTAACAGAGGCGCCCCACGGAAACGCTTCAAAGACCAGCTTAGGCGTCAACTTTCCTTGGCTGACATAGAAGAGAGAACCTGTTGGCATGCGGCCTCAGAACGAGACAGCTGGAGGTCACTCACGAAGGCCGAGGGATACACATTTGAGACCAAAAGAAAATCCACTACCTAGGACAAACGCAGACGGCGAAAAGAAAATCTAAATCGACCACATGCGGACAATGGTAATGCTTGCCCTGGATGTGTCAAAATATGTAGGTCACATATTGGGGCTTCGCAGCTACGGGAAATACTGCATTCCTCACTAATGTTCGGACTCGAAGACAAGAGATTGGACAAAACTGTTTTTTAATGGACAATTCATTTTAGGCATAAATGTAATCTTCATTCACACGCATGCGCACTTGACATACACAAATCACGAGAACAAATATTTTACACTTTTCTTCATTAATAGGCCTGTTATATTTGTATAAGGCCTTTGAATTTTAGTTGCAGCCCTACGTAACAACTGCTGATTTTGGTGCTTTAAAAATGAGTTCCAAGAACTCTCCGTTGTTTATTTGAAGCCAGCTTTGCTAAGTAAGAAAGGAGCTATGTGGCCAATTGTTGCATAATTATCTGGGTTGATATAGATCTAGGCCCAGAACTATCTCATCAACGCAATGGGCTTACGCTTTGGCATTGATAGGAAGTAGTTGTGTAGTTTTCAGTATCACTTAAAATCCAAAAATAAACAGAGAGGGAGAAGAGAGAGAGAGGAGTGAGAGAGAGAGAGAGAGAGTAGAGAGTTTCCTTTAAAAAAAAAACATTGGGTGAAGTAAAGGGCGATGGTACACTTATCTGGACAAAGTGTCCACTTGATTCAACAACAGTTCGCCATTGTCTCTTCAACAGGACTATGACCATTGACCAAGTACATACACAGAGTGCTTCTCTTTCTGATACGGTATATTAACGCGGAAGGACAATTGGCTGGACCGCGCTGCGCACAAACAACCGCCGACAGAATAATTGAATTACAACTCGTATACATAGGTCAGGTTCGTTGTGTGGTATGCGCCTCGGGTGTGTTTTTGCGATCATCACGGCCTTGAACCATGTCCGTCACGTGAGGAGGTTCTTTAAAAAGTCAGGGGAGGAATTTTTTGTGTAATCTCGAAAACAAATTGTCTTACATGGCTGAGTTGAAGAAAAAAGATCATGACATTACATAAATAAATCTCTAGTTCAAAATGAGGGACTTGACTTAATCCTGTGTACTCCCAGGGGAGCATAGGGCCGCAACCACACCTCTCCACCGAACTCGATTCTGAGCAGCTTTCTTCATCTGCTCCCATGTCATTCCAGTACCCTCAGCTTCACTGATGGCTAACCTCTTCCAGGTTTGCTTGGGTCTGCCCACTTTCCTTGTGGATTCCAGTCAAGAGCCTGCCTTGCAACATTGGTAGCTGGTTTTCGCAGGGTGTGTCCTATCCAGCTCCATTTTCGTTTGGTAATGTCTTGTGCTATGGGCTTTTGTCTCGTTTTTTTTCCACAAATCGGTAGTGGTTATCTTTTCTGGCCACCTAATTCCTAATATCCGGCGTAGGCATCTGTTAACAAAAGTTTGGAGCTTTTCCATATTTCTTTTAGTGACTCTCCAAGTTTCTGAACCGTAAAGGAGAACAGACTTAACGTTAGTATTATAGATTCTTATCTTGTTATGTAGAGATACTGCCTTGGAGCGCCAGATTGTTTGAAGAGTTGAGAAGGCAAACCTAGCTTTATTTATTCGAATCAGTACATCATCATCAGCTCCACCGTCTTTACTAACTCTACTTCCCAGATATGTGAAGTGGTCTGTATCAAGGATGTTTTCTCCCTGTAGCATGATTGGGTTCTCTTGTCTATTGTTGAGGGGGGGGATCATTATAATTATTCATAACAAATCAAGGCTATGTTTAGATTTAGCTATTGTAAGTAGGGCGACCTAGAGGAAACGTAAATCCTACACTGCATGTATACATCTAGATTAATTCAAGAACTAGAGCTAGAATTATGACTAAAGACTTGGCCACTTTTTTTGTTCTATTAATAGAATACAACAACAAAGCAATAAAATGCGTTTATTTAGTGTAGACCTACATACGATAAACGTCAACAAGAAACCAGTGCCTCATATAATCTCTCTCTCTCTCTCTCTCTCTCTCTCTCTCTCTGTGAGTTTCATCTAAACATAAAAACAAATACATATATATTGAATTATTAAAATGGTTATTGCGTTGAAACATTTTTAAATGGCAAGAGTTTTTCCCAGATTTATTCAAAGAGTTATCTTTCATTAGCGTTCGTGGTGAAGGCACTTCGAGCCTATTAAAGAAGTAGATATAGAGGTGTACAATTCTCACTCTCTTACACACACACACACATACTCACACATAGTCACATACTGACACAGAATGACATCCGTGGCTTGGTTATGTTTTTTTGTCAATCCCTACCGGTACTGTTAACAACACGGGTAAAAAAAAAGGGGGGTGAGGCGTACAAAACAAAATATATCATCCTGTGCACACTATAAATAACAAGTCCAAACAGATCTGGATCGAAACTGAACAATGGTCCTTTTCTCATTAGCATGTCAAAATAAACCATTGTTTTGATTTACAAACACAATGGAAATTCCCGCTGGCTCTTTGTCCTTGACTTTGACAAGATAGCACGTCCATCTTAACACTTATCTAGCACGTGTTTACACACAACAACACAAAATGTTCAAGGCCAGATTGGGAATAGCAATAGATAAATTACAGTGGCGTTTTCTTTTTTTTTTTTTAATAAATACTTTTTTATAATAGGAACCTGAGTTAGATCTACATATTTAATACACTCTTAACACTTATTATTAGACAGTGCAGGTTATAATATTGTATAGCCTATAGTTTCTGTAACCATCGATTTATTTATAATCTGTACATATGTATGACATATATGTTTAGCTTTAAGCTTTTTTTTTGTTGTTGTTGTCATAAACTTTTTTTTTTCATACATTGAAAATCGAAAACTGGCGGAAATTTTTTTTGGCTTCCAGGTGGAGAGTAAAACTAAAAAAGGGGAAGCAACTAATAGATGATGTGCTATGAGAGTTATATAGCTCCTCCTTCGTGTTCGAAGATGAGCACATTTCTCATTTCCTATGGACTCGAAGATGGCTATATAGTCCAATCCTCGCTTTAAAAAGCCGGCCGCATATGAGGCATGGGTGGGTTTTGTCAGTTGTAGATGGGCCTGCTTCTTCTCTCTGCTTTCTGTTGGTTCGGCGCTCTATCGCACTGGCCACTCTTCTTGCTTCAAATCTTGAGAATCCGAGACTCACAGCTTCTCGCCATGAGGAGTGATCTAGAACTAGTGCTTCCCAGCCGTGAATGTTGATACCGCATTTATTGAAGGAGCTCTTGAGAGTGTCTTTGTAGCGCTTGTATTGGCCGCCTTGGGAGCGCTTTCCTGTACGTAACTCTCCATACAGAAGTTGCTTGGGAAGGCGACTGTCTGGCATGCGGACTACAAGTCCCGCCCTTCGGAGTTGGGACCTTTTTACTGTAGCAATAATAGGCCTACTGTGCATGTTGGACAGCTTTAAAATTTCTGTGTCTGGTATGTGGTCAGACCAACGCACCTTATGGACAGCGTAGATAGAAGCAGTTTAGCTATGTGGCGGAAGTATAGGGTCCATGACTCTGATGCATATAGGAGTGACGGGAGAACTACAGCACTGTAGGTGACTTTCAGTTTTGTGGATAAACTGAGTCCTCTCCGTTGCCACACTTGTTCTTGAAGTTTGCCAAAAGCAGCACTGGCACGAGCAATACGGAAGTCAACCTCATCAAGCTATGAGAGTTAATGTTCTTAGGAATATATTAAAAGACGTCTCGTGCAGCATTTTACGTGGAGGCTACAGTTTAAAATTTGGATCGGACGTATTGGAAGTTAGATATTTAAGTTACTCTAATCAATATTTTTTTTTGCAGTACGTAAAGCTTGTGTGTGAGCAGTGGTTCTGATAATGCATAAACACCAAACACCAGTTGCCAATATTACGTCAATAACTTTGATCTTCAGGGTTCAATCTTGTTAGAATCTATATTTACTTGATGAGTTTTGGAATGTCCTATGAAGTAGCAGTATTTCAATTAAACAAGGAGCTAATGAACTTTTAGTTCAGCCTTCAGAACCATTGTGGGAGAGGCTCCGAGTAGCAAAGCGCTTGGCTATGGAACCTAGTGGTCCCGAGTTCGAATCTCGGTGAAGACTGTGGTTTTTCATTTCGGGTTTTTCAGGGTGCCCTTAAATTCAGCCAACTCAAACTAGTACCTGACATTAGTTGTTGAAAGTGGTTGAGCGATGTGCTGGCCACGTGAAACACTCGTTAACAGTGAGCCACAGAAACATGACTTTATAGTTTATATCATCTGCCCTACAGATCACAAGGTCTGAGTTGTTGGGTTTTTTTTTTTGCGAAATTTATTTGGAGTTATTGCCATACTTCAAGCGCATTTTTTAAAATAAACTTAACCACACAGGATAATGAAACCACTACACACATGGTCACGATTTCATAATGACGGAACACACGTTTTTTGACAACTTCCTTCCTGAAGAGTGGTGTTCGTATATGTTAAAAAAAAAAACGAAAATCTTAGTACTGAGCTTCTCAAGGGCTCTGAATTTTTCTTTGGAAATAGTCGATCAACGCACAGTCACATCACAATGAACAAATGAAACGTAGACACTACATTGACTCAAGAGGCTTTCTTCTCAAATACGTTAAGTCCAAAGAAAATGGTCGCTTTGTATGAGTATTATAAAAAGCTATTAAACGTAGTAAATCTACAGTTTATTATTTACTGATAGGTTTCATAAACATAGTGTTTCTAATTTGATCGTTGTTATCCCTCGGCTTTTGCAAGAGCTCTCCAACTGTCTCTATCACATGCCATCTGCTGCCGGCTGCATCTTTGATTCCCAAAGAAAAAATCTTGTTGAAGACAGGCGCAGAAGAAAAAATGAAAACTTAAATAGACCTCCAGCGGACAACGGTTTTGCCGGCATCAGTTGTGGAAAAATATGCAGGTCGTTATTGGGTTTGCGTAGTCCAGTGAAACACTGCGCTCATCCTGAATCTTCGGAATCGAAGTCAATGCCATCATTATTATTTTAAATGTGACATAGCCTCGCTTTAGTTCTTCCTTTGGCGTGCAGACGTTGGTTACTCTATCTGCAGTTTAGGGTTAAATTTACTGTCTTGTTTACATTTCTTCGTTGGTAATTCTATCTGCAGTTTAGGGTTAAATTTACTGTCTTGTTTACATTTCTTCGTTGGTAATTCAATCTGCAGTTTAGGGTTAAATTTACTGTCTTGTTTACATTTCTACGTTGGTAATTCTATCTGCAGTTTAGGGTTAAATTTACTGTCTTGTATACATTTCTACGTTGGTAATTCAATCTGCAGTTTAGGGTTAAATTTACTATCTTGTATACATTTCTTCGTTGGTAATGAATTAGACCCAGGCCTTATAGAAAGTGTCTAAACAGTATACATATATATGCTCAAACAATACGGAATAAAATGCTTATAAAACAATGGGCAAAGAATGGGTATAGTGGTCGAATGGTGTCTTCTGCGTTATCATTTGCTTGCTGTAGGGCTCAGATAACTTGATCTAATAAGGAAATGAACTGAGCAGTGTTTTTTTGTTTTTTTTTATAGATCAGGCAGCTCAACAAGATATTTCTTTTTTGAAGGGCTGATTCGGGGCCAGTATATTGTTGGGATGTGTCGCTGAAGTGTGCAGCTCAAAAAAACATGTTCAGCAATCTCTGGAGACACTCTACGAGGGCATGTTTCACGATATCCAATGTTCTGCTTCCGGAATATGCATGGTCTCATTCTGCCGTGTCCTGATCGGGTGGAGATAAATGTTCCGCTGCTTGATGTAGGGACAGTTTTTAACATGGCCAAATATGGGCTTCGGATTTTTCACAAGTGCGAGTACAGTCATATTCGATAAATGTATTTGGGTTATAAATATCAAGTGTATGTGTGTGTGAATGAGTGTAGATTTAAAGACTAAGACTAAAACTGCTTTATTGATCCTTATGGAAATTAATTGTGATTACAAGGACTCTTTTTCTCATATAAAGACAACACAACAGAAACATGCACATAAATACAACAGACACAACATAAAGAGTTCATTCAGCGACAACAAACAGACATTTTGGTCCTTTTCATGTTTCCAGATCAACGAGTGGCGTTAGTCAGACGAAATAAGGAGCGAACGAGTTTTACGTAAAGCGTTATGTCTATAAAGATGACATTGACATCTGATTCTATATGCGTTGCGTATGTGTGTATGCGCGTGTTACGGTGAGGGATGTCATTATAAACTCGCGTGAGCGTTTAGTTGAAGATGATGACAAGCCCAGTGTGTCAAGACAAAAAATGATGTAGACAAAATTGTCTCTTTTTTTTAAATGTCTCACCGTGGGAAGATCGAACTCGTGCTCTGCCACACCCCACTTGTTGCTCGCGCACATACATTCATACACACACACACACACATACACACACATCTAGTATTGAAGAGCTATTCCTCCACAGCTTGGTTCACCAAGTCAATATCTAGTAAGTGCTGAGTCTGAAGAAGTCGTGATATCACAGAACCAGGTTACAGACTGACTGACTGATAAATCTTCCTAATAGACCTTTAGCAGGGTTAACACTACATGTAAAAATCAATATCTTTGTAACCTTTTTATGCAAACTAGATGCAGTTAAAACATATCACATTTTTATTTCGTAACGAAAGTCCGTTCTAAGTGCAAAGTACTACACAACAACAAATCTTCAAGGCGGCGCGGTGGCTGAGTGATGATTCCCTTGGCTTACGAACCGATGGTTTTTCGTACGAATCCTGAAGAATACTGGTATTTTGAATTTAGGGCGCTTCTGAGTCCACCCACCTCTAATGGGTACCTGACATTAGTAGGGGATAGTCGTTGTGCAGGTCACATGACACCTTCGTTAACCACAGGTACAGATGACCCTTACATCACCTGCCCCATAAATTGCAAGGTCTGAAATCTCCTAAGCTAGGGCTTCTCAACCTGTGGGTCGCGACCCCATTGGGGGTCGCCTAAGACCATCGAAAATGTGGATTGTTATTGTTCTATTGCTGTATGTGGGGTCGCGGCAGACAGGGGGAAATTGTAATAAGGGGTCGCGAGCTTAAAAGGCTGAGAACCGCTGTCCTAACCGCTTCAAAATAACATGAAAATAACGCTGACAGCTTTTTGAAAGGGGAGATTAATAGAGACACCAATTTAATACATTTCTCTTCACATGATTTTTAGCATACCAAATAAATTACATCATGAATATAAGTAGTCAGGAGCTCGCAGACCCGTTTTATTTGTGTCGGTTCAGCATACCAAGGGGCATAGCTCATAACAAAGACGACATAGGGTGCAAGTTACCGTTCTTGCTTTAAAAACAAATCTCCATCACATTCACAGCATTGATTTCTTCACAATGTCAATGTCATCTCGCATTCCTCGTGTCAGCGTTTCTCAAGCTGTTCAAACCCATTCTTATTGATATAGAAAAACTTAGAATGCCCAAAGGTTACTATGACCTCTGAACAAACATTTCCATGACAACAGTCTATACACAATTTATTTTTAGCTAAATTCCGGTCAAGCCAAAAACTATATTGGAATTCGACTAAGACCCTGATTTAATGCGTCGTTTTAAAAGCAAACACTTCTACACACAAAATAATACTACAAATGATTTCAAACACACATGCACACACAATAATAGTGATAGAATTACAAACGTCTTATTTACTGGCCAGACCAGATCGGAGTATTGATCTTTGATCAAGTCTTTACGAAATAAATAATTTTTTTTCTTTTTGGTTCAAGACTGCCTCAATCTATTACAAATAGTCTTTGTTTTGGTATATTTTAACAATGGTATATAGTTCGTCCATTGTGTCATCCACAGGGCTTAGCGCGTTGCTTCGTGGTTCCATGTCTCCACGTGTGGCTGGTTAGACCTGTGTGAGCTTGGACTAACCAGGGTATAAGAAGTGTGTTGTAAAATACACGGATGTGTTGTGCTACACACACACACACACA
>JADKLZ010000104.1:32018350-32041600 GCA_021533235.1 Biomphalaria straminea | reverse complement strand
CAACTTTGATCTCTGTGGGAAAAAAATATTTTAAAATGTCAACAAAGTCAACGTATTGATAGACCTAGATCTAGATTTGGTCTTTGATATAAATATAATCCATAAATGTTGACACTATTTGTCAATCAAATATATTAATTTATGTATTTACAAACACCCATTTGGGGGCCCCCCCTAGGCGGGGGCCCGGGGGGATTTTCAAAACCTCCCCCCTCCCTCCCCCTACGCTACGCCACTGTATATATATAAGAATATATATACATAGTCTACAATCTGAATATAATATTACCCAGTATTTAATATCTTGTCTATAGTGTAAATATTTTTTTATTTTTTTTTTTAGATCTAGAAGGTAGATATCTATCTAGGTCTAATAACTCTAATCTAGATTCCTGTTAGATCTAGATTCTAGATCAGTGTTTCTCAAACTTTGTGCCGCAGCACACTAGTCTGCCGCCGAAGATTTGCAGGTGTGCCGCGGGAGTTTTCAGACTGCCACACGTGCAGCGTTACACATGTCTGCATAATTTTTTTTTTTATTTTACGTTGCGATGACATCCCCACTTGTAACGACCAGTAATAGTAGCCCGCACTCACCCCTTTTCTATGCCCTGCTAAATCGGATAGCTCCATTTTCACGCAAACCGGTGTTAGTAATTCAGGTTATGGAATAGTCCACTATAACTTGATGATGACTAAAATGTAGGCCGCCTAAAAGGACACACAGCAATTTTTGAATTAATAACAATAATAATAAGCAATGCGTTTTGTGTAAATTTTTTAACTGTATGCTAATAACAAATTATCAATAAGCGTTATTCATTGTTATCCATGGAGAAATACGTTAGCAAGAATGAAACTGGGCAAGTGTCAAATGAAAAGCAAGGAACCAAACGAAGGTACAAAGAAGATTAGGCCTACATCGGATATGGTTTCAGATAGAATCTTCTGTACCTGAAGATTCTCCATTGCCCTTTTCTCTGATCTGCAATGCAACTCTGAGGCGCGTGTTCCAAGCAAATTGAAGGAATACTTAGAAAACATCAGAGCTCAACTACCTAAAGATGCCAGGGATTGATTGCAAATTATAAGGTTGCTCAGTTATTAGCAAAGAACGCACACACAGAGGCTGAATCTGTCATTGCACCAGCTTTAGCAATAGCTGTTGAAACAATCCTAGGGCCAGATGCCGCAGAAAAAGTTTAGAAAGTGCCTATGTCAAATGATACTATTTCGCGTAGAATTGAAAGACTTATCGTCAGATTTACAAGATCAAATCTGCAAACACTTCGACATGACTGACAATGAATAGTCTCTGCTGTGGTCTCTTCAAGTTGATGAATCCACTGATGTTAGTGGCAAATCCCAGCTGCTAGCTTTTATTTGGATCATAAAGGATAAAAAATGTATCAACGAATTCATAATTTTGCAAAGACTTACAAACTATGACCAAAGGGGAAGATATTTCAATGTGGTGAACGAAAACATTTTGCTCTTCAAAGTACAGTGGAAAAACAGTGTCAGCGTTTGCACCGATGGCTGTCCTTCCATGCATGGAATAAGAAAGGTATTCGTCAGTCTTGTGCATCAAGAAAATCCAAATGTATTGGTTGTTCACTGCATGATCCACAGAGACGCTCTTGCCTTCAAGTCTTTGCTGAAAGATTTAATGTCTGTTCTGGATCAAGTGATTGAAGTTGTAAACTTCATCGAATCTCGACCGCTTGCATCCCAACTTTTCTCTCAGCTCTGTGAAGCAATGGATTTAGACTACAAATGCCTCGTGTATCACACCAACGTTTGTTGACTCTCCAGGGGAAAATTGTTATGGCGTGTCTTCCAACTCAAGGCTGATCTGATTTCATTCTTGGAGGCTAAAAAAAAATACTTTGGATTTTCTATTCATGACGAGATCTAGTGGGTTAAGGTGACATTTCTCTCTGATTTATTTGACAAATTAAATTCATTGAATTTAAGTCTTCAATGACCATTGGAAACCATCATCACTGCATCCTTAAAACTGAAGTCATTTGGGGAAAAATTATCTTTGTGGCAAAATAAGATCTAGAAAGGAGTCTTCGTCTGGTTTCCTGCTTACAATGAATGTGCTTCAAATAAAGAAATCCCCCCCCCCCCCCCGAAATTCTGTACACTTTGACACACCTGCAGTCAGCATTGCAGCATTACTTTCCAACAGTTGGAAGTCTTGAATATGGATGGGTCACATTGAATGAACATTTAAAATCAGGTAAAAAAAAATCATTTTATCATAAAAAACTGTTGCTCTTCGTGGTGTGCCGCGAAATTTTTATAGATTTTTTTACTGTGCCAGCAGACAAAAAAGTTTAAGAAACACTGTTCTAGATCTAATTAAATTTTTTATTAATAGTGTTAGGAGCTTATGAGACTTTAATCATCCCCTCCATTTTTTCCAATTTCCACCGTTCCACATTCACAATTTCCCGCACAAGTTGTATGGCAATAGAAATGAATAGAAATTGACTTTTGAAGCAAAAGGTTTATGGATGGGTAATTTTTTGTGTGTCATTTTCTATTGTGATGGAGAGGAAGAATTTCCTTGCACATTTTCGCCGGACATTCTTGCTTGACCATAGACTAAAGATTTTGTAAAAATGTTACAGTACATGATAACTCAACTGTTTGTTTACTTTATTTTCCAGATCAAGTAAAAGTGATACAATAAATTTGCTGGCCTAAGGTTTGATACTTGTATGACAATGAAATGCCAGCTATGAAAAAAAAAAGAAAACTTTATATCAAAAGTCATCATCAGAATAGTTCTGATAAACAGATTTAAATTAAATGTTTGATTACATCTTTATGTCTTTAAGGAATATGAGACATTAATCCAGTATTCGATTTCAAAAATTCATGATCATTAATCACAATGGATGATTATAATCTAAAGCAGAGCCTGTACAAGCCAGATACACCAGCTTTGACAATGTCTGCTATGCCTGTATTTGCTTCGCATCCTGCTATGTCCAGCTCGTTGCACTTTCAAAATTCATCCATGCCCAGCGCTTATAACATCACCATGGGGGGCATGTATCATCATCATCATGAACAGCAGCATCAACACGATGCCAAGCATCTCGCACACCAGCAAGAGTCAGAAAGTAGGGCTTTAAATCAGAACTTTGTGAAACCTCATATGAGTTATAGCTTCGAGCCATCTTGTCCACCTTTTTTCAACCCTGAACAAGCAGTAAATAAGTCAAATTTTGACGACATGTTAAACCCACCCCCTGCGTTCAATTTGGACTCAAATTCACAAATGTTTTCTAAACTTCCATATCACCCATCTCTTGCTTTGAACAGCCTACCTCAATATTCTCAGGAAGCAAGAAATAGTTACATGTATAGTCTTAACAAACCAGAGACTCATGAACCTCAATTAGGGGATCGAGAAGTCTTACCTTTGTCACAGAAAGTCATCACTACTGTAGAATCAATTACTTCTGACATGCAAGTTGGATTCTTGACTCAGGGGGATATGAACAATTGCAATACAATAGTCACAGACAGTAATATGCGGATTGTGCAGCACCAAACATATCCTCTGCTCAAAGATATCACATCAACATCAAATGTTAGCTTAAGCATCTATAAATGTGGCTTCTGTCATCATTGTGTGTCTGATAATGACACACTCAAAGATCATCTTAAAAAACATAGAGACCTCATGCCTTATTGTTGCGGATTATGTAGTGCTTCATTTTACGAAGGCGATGAGCTAATAGCCCATGTTAGCAACACTCATCAGGCTAAGGCCCCATATGCTTGCGGAATTTGCCCTTTGACCTTTTATAAAAATGAAGAGCTTTTAAAGCACACTGAGAGTCATAAGGAGGTCCTACAAAATTCAGTGACTGTCGGGATCAGTGATCATAGTGAAATAAATTCTCAACCACCTTTCCTTGGCTCAAAAGATGATGAAACAGTCAAAGATGAAGATGATGATGTTGATGATGAAGACCAAAATGAAAATAATGAAGACATACTAGATACTTCTGAATTGAGAAATGATTCTGGTGCCAACACCATTATAATAAGTAAAGATACAAAATTTAGTCTGCGAAAAGGCCCATCAAAAATTGTGATGGACGATGTGGACCTGAACAAAGATTGCACCGTCATTGTCGAACCTTCCACGGCTGGAGGTGTTAGGAAGAAGCACCTTTTCAAATGTAACTACTGCGATAAAATTTTCAAGGACAAAGGCTCACTCGTAAGTCATGTTAGGACCCATACAAAAGGCAGGCCGTATGAATGCTCTACATGCCACGCTAGGTTCAAACAGTACGCCCATCTTAGTGATCACGTCGTCACTAAACATACCAAAGAGCGTCCGTTTGTCTGTGATCGATGTGCTAAATCGTTTAGTCGAAAGTCTCACCTGCAAGACCACATCAGGCTCAGACATACAGAAGACAAATTGTACCATTGTTCCGAATGCTCTGCCACATTTGAGAAGCGGGCAGACTTCTCGGATCACCGGCGTACGCACAGTAAACCACCTAAATATCAGTGCAGCATGTGCCCTCGACAGTTCCGCAACGTTACAGACTATGAGAGACACATCAGGAGTCACACGAAAGAAAAACGCTTTGAATGTGAGGTATGCCATCTTACATTTGGCTTGTTAGCGAATGCTAAAAAGCATATGATTAAACACAGTGAGGATAGACCATTTAAGTGTGAAACATGTCCAAAGGCTTACCACTTTGAACATGATTACAAGCGACATATATTGACACATCTGCATAAAAAACCCTTTCCTTGCTCAGATTGTTATAAATCATTTAAAAATGAAGCCTTATTAAAGAAACACGCAAAGGAGGCCCACTTGAAACTTGATGAGAACGCTGAAGCTAAGCCATTCAAATGTTCGACTTGTCGAAAAAGGTTCAGAATACAGTGGGACCTTGACCGTCATAAAAAAATTCATGCAAAGAAAAAACCATTTCCTTGTTTGTATTGCTTTAAAACCTACGGCAGTGAAGCTATGCTGACCAAACATGCCAAGGTCCACGAGGGCCAGAATCTTCCTCTTTACGACCATTCCAAAGACATTATTGAAACTTCCGACGATGAAAACATGCCTTCCAAAAAGAAAACCAAAAAATCAGAAGACTCAAATGATGACAAGTCTGAAATTGATGAAAGGCTTGACATGAAAGATTTGTCAAAACAAATAGTCACTATTTCAAAGCGGCGCGGTCGTCCACCTAAACAAAAAAAAGAATCGGACTCAGGTAGTAAAAAAGTCCCAAGTATAAAAATAACTTTTAAAAACAAGAATTCTCAGTCTGCCAAGTTTCAGTGTCCTGACTGCCAGAAGATATTTCTGACATCCGCAAGGCTTCAAACTCATTCTAAAGTTCACATCAAAAAGTGGTCAGAAAATAAAAGGATTGTAGAGGATGGCATATATGGTGAAGATTTGAACAATGATAAAAAAATGTCTATGTTAGATGAAGAGAGTACACTTGACCATACAGATGCTGATGAGACTTCAACTTCCTAACATTTAGCTTTCATATATGCAATATATGAATATATGCAAAGATGAATTACCATCTTTATATCTAACATTTGTATATACACAATGTGAAACCAAAAGAAAACAACAACGCATTACTATTTTTAGAAAGTTACTGAGTATGAAAGTACAAGATAAATGATAATCTCAATTCATCACAGATTGCCAAAGTAAATTTTACTTGTCTATATAGAGAACTAGACCAGTGTAATGAAAACCTTGGCAAGTGTAAATTGAAACCTTTGCCATTGTAAGGGAAAGCTTGTACCTATGTACATTCTTCTCAACCTTTCTTTTTTAGCATATTTTGTGCTTGTTAAAAATATAGTTATATATTGGGTTACCTTGTTCAAGAGGTAGATCTGTCTGCATTCCTTGCGTTAGAAGCATGAAGAATTCTTACTATTAAAATCTTTTTTTCGTATTCCAGAACTTTATGTTTGCTACAATTCTCACCTCAGTTTTGGAATATATAATGTAGAAAATAAAGCAATGCTACAATAAATCTTGACCACTAAAGTGAAGCAGTGTCAACCTGGATCATAATATATTTGATTATATTTGACTATTTGTCATGATGGCCCATGAAAGGATTTTATGTATGGAAAGTGACATTTGTTATTGTGTTTTCTTGAAACTATTTACATTTTCTTTGCACTGATGAAACAAATCTAAACTTGAGTTTATGCAAGAAGGTTATATAGTAGGTTAAACCTTGGTAATAATTTTCTAGAGAAAAAGAAAGTTCCTTGGTATTGGACCTGTATTTACAGATCTGCATGTAAAGGGGATACCTGTATTTACAGCTCTGCATGTAAAGGGGATAAACATGCAGCATTGTTACAATACAAATGAGTGAAAAGGGCAGCAAAATATTGTAAAATTCTGAACAAGTTTAATCTCATTGACTTTTGTGTCAGGAAACGCTACTTTCTATCCTCATGTTTTGTATAAGTTTATATATTCTACTTCTTAAGTTACATCATAAATGAATGAAGTTGGAGACTATGATACATAAGAACTCTAGCTTTCTAATCTCTTTCTTCTTATCATGTCAATGAAATGACATGATATCACCAACTTTCACCTTTCCATTTGTTTTTTTGTTATAATTAAAAGTGGTTCTTTATGTTTTGTTTCTGTAATGGGCATTTTTTATTGTTAGAAGGTATATTGATGCACACAGATATTGGGACGAAAACCTATAAAAAGCAAGTTTTTTTTGTGTATCTGGGGTACTAAGTGTTGATAAGCTATGATTTTAAAAAGCTACACAATGGATGCTCTGTACATTTCAGCACTACAGAATATTTTTTTTTTTAATCCCTTTTATTTGTAACTTTTATCTATCTAGTTGACAATTTTTGTGTTTAATTTAGTGGCCTTGATATTATTTTATCATGAAATTCATTAATATACCTCTTCCAATGTACACTGTTTAACTTACAACTTGCTTTCATTAGTGGCCAGTTTTTCTTTATTGTAGTTTTATCTGTGGAATACATACCTGAGCAGGTCTCGGATGTCTTGCTGAACATTACAGAAATGTCTAGTTTGTTGATTACTTGGAGTTGTTTCAAGATTTTGAAAACAATCCCAGTTTTATACTCATCCCATTTTTATACTCATTTTATTTCTACCAAAGTTTGCAATGTTCTCAGTTTCTATTATGTCTTCCAATGTATTTAATAATTTTATAATTTGTCTTTGTTAATTTGATATTAAAAATATATACGACACACATGCTGGCAAGAGACTTATTCAGACTCGTCTGAAATTTTTACTATCAACCTAGTGAAATGATCAATTAAGGTCAACATGGTAACGAGCTATTGGTCTAAACTACCCACAGGTTGTTATGTTGCAGGTCAGTGTTAAGGTTTTCTATAACGAGTGATCTCAGTTGGACTATAGTAAATAGAGTTGTATTTTTTATAGTTATATAGTTTCTTGGAGTGGTAAAAATTTTTTTTAAATGTCCAAACCACTGCCACAGAAAAAGTTAAGACTTGATAGACTACAAGAAAATTTAGATATGAATTGTTACCTAATTGTTCATTGACTATATAATAGGATTTGAAATTTGTTGAGATACTTTAAAAGAGTATAACTCATGTTAGTTTGAATATGTTAAATAGCTATATATTATTTGTTTCATGTCCTGATAACTCTTCATGGCAATTATAAGATTAAGAATACTGTGTCAACAATTGTATTGGCTCTGATACTATGTTAAACATCAAATAAAAAATGGCAGCTTCATTTACAGTTGAATGAACTCATTCAAGTAACCCCTCAGAAATGTGTTGCTTTTAGCATCAATTGTTTTAAGGCTTTCATTTGTCCTCTATTCCTTGACATTTTGTTTCGTTTCAAATTAAAGTAATATAATATTTGCAGTTCAAAAATTGAACGAAACAAATAATAAAGATTGCCTTTTGAATGAAATTATTTATTTTTTTAAAACATCTTTCACAACTATTTACATACGTAGCTACATACAGTTGACATGCATGTTAATATTTACATGTGACATAACACAGAAATATATGTGTCAGTGCACTAATCACATTGACATATGCAAACAAAAAAGAAAATGACTTCAACAAAAGGCGTCTGCCCTCAAAATAAATAACTTGTACTTCTGCTCACCTAAGTCAATGCAAAAGTTGGCATTGTTTCCAAACTACAACGGTTGGTGGATGATATTTATATCATTAGAGCTGTACATGTCCATACAGAACAAGGATAAATTTATACAATTATTATACACATATATGAAGCCACAGAAAGTTGATGCATTAGATATATTCACATTCACCCTTCCTCAAACAGTTCCATTCATATATCATTCTAAGACTTCATTAAATATAATTTATATACAAGTGAAAGAGAGAATATATCAACTCCCATGGCCTCGAGTTTTGATGATAGCACAAAGTCAATTCATACGAAATATACAAGTATTTACTTCAACAGGTTCATAATTTGTACATTTAGTTGCATACACCGAAAACAATGTGAATGTAGAACTCAATCTGTTAGGCCCAGAAAAAAAAAAAAAAACGCCATGAAGCCACTAAAAAGTTGGCTTATTATCTGCTCTTTGTTTGACATGAAGCCAACACAAATAAAGCGTTACTTACAACCCTAAACCACAAATATTTTCATGTGTGAGAATCAATACTGATGACATGTAATATTACAACACTGTTCAGAAACAAAACAAAACTTCCATACAAAAACTTATTCAAAGAGATATGGGAAGTTTCTCTGTGTGTAAAGAAAATTCTTTCTAATAATCCTTACAAAAAGCTAAAATGCTAGAAGGCTTAAATTCACTAACATAAAAGTTCTTGTCCTGCCAAGGGGGATAAACACATACTAATCTCTTCATATAAAAAAAAAATAAGACACATGATGTTTAAAGAGTTACCTTTCATTCTGTAGTTACATTACCCAGAGTAAATTTCCCAGGATAGTAGTAAGTGCACATTAACTCCTTCTCTCCTAACTGATGATACCAACGTTGATTCCACCAGAATGTGGTAAATAATTACGGAGAGAAAGAGTTAAACAACTGTGATATAAATTCCTTCCAAAAAGAGGAACACTGACTATAGCGTTAGTGCTACACATTCACTCCCAACAGATCTACAATGCTATTCCCCTCACAATGTGTTCATAAAGAAGACAGAGGACCATGAAAAAAAAAATATATAAAGGCTTGAAGGAGACTTGAGTTTAAAGAGCAACCAGTAACAAACAACCTATGCCATAAACACTATAAAAATAATAAAGAAAACCATCAACACTCCAAATATCTTAATCATCAGCCAACGGTTGGAAGTGACAGACTGGAAATATTTCAGTATCTCCGAGTGAGCTGCTTCAATATTTAGACTTGCCTCCTCCACATTCTGATCTATTCTGAACACACATAAAAATATACAGAACAATGTGATGAGGTCAATGAAATGGTTAATTTGACTCTGATATCTATTTATATTTAAAGTTCTAGAGAAGTAAGTTTTCAACTTATGATTGCACATCTGCTCTACACACAAAAACAAGTATTGATCTGATAAAATAAAACACTTGGTTATTTAGCCTGTCCACCTCCCCCTCTTGGTGGCCCAAGAAACTGATGAACACTTCCACCACCCTCCATTTTAGAAAACTAACATTAGAAGGGGACAAGTCAAGGCGGTTGGTCAATATGCTGAACAAATGACACCCTCGTTAACCATAACAAAAACCGATGACCTTTCCATCCTCTGCCCTAAAGATAACAATTTCTGAAAGAGGAACTTTAATACTTTTGTAAGACAGATCTCTCATGCTATAGAATGCCCATCGCCCAATTTCTTTTGTGGACATGTTGGTGGAGGAGGTATCTAGAAGGTTTCAGTTATGGCAATTGACAGACATTCTGTGATTCAGTAATCACAACTTAGCTCCTGCCATGATTGGAACTTAAGGCCTCTTGATAGTAACCAAATTTATTTATCAGCCACACTTTGAACTAGGAAACACTTCTCTTATATCAACTCAAGTATTATATAGTGATTAGAGAATTGAATTATGTTTTCATTTTGAGTTCTAGAATAATTTAAATTTCTACTGTCTACCTTGTTCCAGATCTTAGAGAGGAAGTGGAGATGGATTGGTCACACCCTTAGAAAAGATACCAGCAGCAGAGCTAGGCAGGCCTTAGAGTGGAACCCCCAGGGAACAAGACGTAGAGGGAGACCAAAACGAACATGGCGACGCAGCATGCTGGAGGAAGCCGAGAGGACCGGAAAGAGCAGGGAAGCCATCAAAAAACTTGGAAGAGACCTTGGAGAGTGGCATGTTTTTGTTGAGGCCCTATGTTCCACAAGGAACAATGATGATGACCTTGTTCCAGGGGGCGTGGTGGTTGAATGGTTAAGCGCTTGGCGTCCGAACCTGAGGTCCTGGGTTCAAATCCCGGTAAAGGCAGGGATTTTGAATTTTGGGATTTTTAGGGTATTTACATTTGAGTCCACCCAACTCTAATGGGTACCTGACTTTAGTTGGGGAAAGTAAAGGCGTTTAGTCGTTGTGCTGGCCACATAACACCCTGCTCGTTAACAGTTGGCCAAAGAAACAGATGACCTTAACATCATCTGCCCCAAAGATTGCAAGGTCTGAAGGGGACACTACTTTTTTTTTTTTACTTTAATATCTTGTGCCAGTTTGTTTCAGCACAGACTATACTTTCTACACTATCTTACATAAAAAAAAAAGTTCTGCTACCTGCCCACCACCTCCTCTTGTTCTTTCACCATGTGAGCCAGCTGTTGGAATATACTCCCCAGCTCCACTATTGTGGACTCAATATTCTGCATTGTCTCTGCCCTGCTTTGAATGTAAGCATCCTGGAAGAAGAAGAAAACAAAATCTGTATTGTCACATTCAATAAGATGTCCTAAAGAGTGACACAATGTTTCCTTAAGGATGCATGTTCAGAAGATGACACAATAAATGAAAATCTGCATATTCATGAGTATTATTAACAGGAACAATAGATTCTTCGTACACAATGATCCAATGTAATATTTATAAAGGAACTGAATACATTAAAATTAATAAAAAATTATAATAAATTTCTCCAGGGAAATTTCTCCAGCAACTACCTAACAATCTCTTCTGTATTCTTGCATAATCTCAACACTGCAATTAAAGTTTTAGAATCCTCTACTTGAGTATAGTACCAACTGCCACAACCTGTCTTGCTAAGAAGCTCTGCCCATATGTTTATTCTAGGAGTCAATAGCATTAGTGACAAGTAGCAACAAAAACAAAGTTATCATTCTCACTGAAATCCAGAATATTACATTTTTGTTTCTTCTAACTTACCTGTTCATCAATAAGTTGCATTTGACTCTGAATGTGTCCACCCTTAGCCCCTCCAGTCATATCAATAGCTACTTGCCCATTGTAGCTGGCTTCATCTTGTAGGAGAACTGAACCATCTACATAGAGTACAAAAAAGAAATAATAGAGTATACAGACATTTATACTCTTAAGCAAGCAATTCTTGTATATATATATTTATATATAAATTTTATTTTGAAAACGGCTCTAACGATTTTCTTTAAAATTTCAAGGTATGTGCATTTTAGTGAGAAAAAAATTCTCAACTCATTGGCCACATCGGGAAAACTCGAGTTCGACCGTTATTTCGATATGAAAATGTCTCAATTTAATTTTGGTTAGAATAATTTATGAATGAAATGGAAAATTTATGAATGAAAGTTTTCCATGACGTAAACGGGGAAAACGCTGCTTACGTCACCAGGCTTACTATAGTGTACTTCTTTGCAAACAAGAACGCGTTTAGAGATATAAATGAAGGGATGTGTAAAACTAAAAGCAGACCACGGGCTGTAGCACCACTGGGATGGATGGATGGCAAAAGCCGGTATGAACTTCTTATTGTCCGACAGTCAGGCTGGGCAGGGCATTTATTTAACCGAGCAAGGCTCGGCCACCTGATATTATATGATTATGTGAAATCAAGTTCAATGTGTGCATATATTTTGAAAAGACAAAACATAACTACCATGATTTACTTTAGTAAGAATATAGTATTTACTCCACTATAGAGAGAAATGACTTAGTAAGCATAGACATAACCATAACCATATCTTTTATTCAAGATTACGCTGACAAGACTACAGAATATTGCTGCACAGGCTGAGGTCACTGTGTGTGACCTTCTAGAAAATACTAGCTATGACTCTGCACTAGTCTAGAAACTATAGGGAACTTAATAAAAAACAGAGAGATCTGTACCCCGCTCAAGGTCAAACCTATTATAATGAATCAAAATGAAAACTATCTTATTTTATAATGAAGTCTTTTCTCAGCAAGAATAGTAAGTATGAACTGAATGAATGTACTAACGGAAGAAATAAAAAGAATAAAAATAAAAGAAATTTAATGAAAAAACAATTCCACTTTTCTACTAACAAAATCTAAAAATTTAAATTTAAAAAATACACTCATTTTTCAAGTTTACTTTTTAAATCCTAATGCTGAAATGGAGTTAATTTAAATTTCTGATTATGCTTAAAGGTAGAATCTCATGCACTGTGACCACATTTTTTTTGCCCAACTTACTCATGTGACCTTGATATGCAGAAGGAGGCATTGACGATGTAACAGGTGTTGAAGAAAACTGTTCTCTGCGAGACTTTTGGTGCTTTAAGTTCTGACAACAGAAAGATAAAATTACAACTAACCATCAATAGAACTATGCATATACAAGTTAACAATTAGCAATGAACAATGAGAGTGGCATGTTTTTGTTGAGGCCATATGTTAAATGAGGAACCAAAAGGAATGATGATGATGAATGAACAAAAATAAATTATTTACAATTAGAGTTAACAGCAATAATACAATTAGCAACAAAATAGTTTTTAATTAGGTCAGGGCTATAACTATTTGGAATAACCAACTGTAACAGAGTTAAACAGTATAAATAAGATTTATGCACTCAATAAAGTTGAAAGTGTCGGATGTTCTATATGCACAAGAGCTCTTTGCTACCTAATGGAGGGCACTTGAGTTTAAATCTTGATGTAAACTAGGAAATTCTAGTTTGAGAATTGACTTAAGCTGAGTTGTATTTATCAAGCACCTAAAGCCAATAAATAAACCTTCTCCCAGATACTTCAGTATCAAAAAAGATTGGAACGAAATTCTCTGAGCATGCAAAAGAACAATGAAGACATGCTATAGCAAAAATAATAATAATAACTTTTCTTAGACTTAGTCAGTTCATTTCACTAATCAGCTGCATTATAAAAAAAAACAACACAATAAACTTACTTCAGTTCTGACTTCTAAAACTTGTCTGAAATCATTGGACATGGAGGCTAGCTTTGACTGAAAACAAAAACAAAAGGATGGTTATTACTAAAACTATACAATTATTAATTAAACATCATAGCAGCACTACTATATACAATCATTAATTAAACATCATAGAAGCACTACTATATATATACAATCATTAATTAAACATCATAGCAGCACTACTGTATACAATCATTAATTAAACATCATAGCAGCACTACTATATACAATTATTAAACATCATAACAGCACTACTATATACAATTATTAATTAAACATCATAGCAGCACTGCTATTTAATATTCACCCCCATTAGTGACTAGGGCAACATAAGTGATGATAAATTTATTAGGAACTAAAGCAAAACAAAATGAACCTGAAGAGCCACCACCACTGTGTTGGAATGTGTTTGTAAATGTTTGCCATTTTGAGACTTCTGAGATTTAGCCAACTGGGGAGAAGAAAACAAAACATAAATTAAAAATCAAACTCTACATGATAGGTAAATATTGCAGTTAGGAGTAGGGGGTCATTATGTCAGCAGTCACAGTTTGTTATCTTATGACAAATAAGCAAAACTTTCCATGGAAGTGATGGTTATTAGTAAACGAAAAAGAAAAGGCACAAACTGTTCATGATTATATGTCAATGTAAGAAACAGTCAAAGGCCATTTCAAGACAAGGGGCTTAACTTGTAATGTGTGATATCATTTGCAATAAGTAGTAGGGATAAAAAAAAATAACCATGATGCCATGCAATCATCTGCCCTGGAATGTGTGGGTGTAAATGCAACTAGACCTGAAGGTTTTATTCAAGATTTATCTCGTAGGGTACTATGGTTTGTAAATAGTATAAAAGGGATACAACCTAGTAAAAGAGTGGACAGGGTTAAATTAACATTACTAGTTAGGCTTTAACAAATATATTTTATTCACTATTTTGATTTCAATTTATCTTTATTCTTATATGAAAATGTTTAGAATTTGTATTCTTGGATTCATTCTGTAGTTAATGTTGAGTCAGAAGGGGGACAATCAGCTAAACTTTATCATACTTCAAGTTGCACATAAGTCCGATATTACACAATTCAACAACAGACTATACTCACACAATTACATTTAAAATTCTAAAATGTTTTCTTTCAAGTAAGAAGTCTGACATTTAAAAAATTGACTAGTGTAAAAAGCAACAAATGTCTACACATTCAATGTCTCAGCTTAAAGTGGTAAGTCACTTTGGCCCCAAACTCACCTGCTGTAACTGTGCTATTTGGTCATTAAGGCTGTTGATGTCTTGTTTGATAATATAGGTCAGCTCCTGAATCTCTAAGGGCTTGTCATCAAATATTGCTTTTCTTTTCGCCACTGTTTGAAATGTTCAAAAAGAATGTATAAAAAGATTAAAGTACATGTCATAATATTCAATATTTGTATAACTTAAAAATGTATTTAACATAATTTACTAAAAATTCATATCACCAAACAATAAAAATAAAAAAACACTTACATATTGTCAGTTTCTCTAATTTTGCAAAAGTATTTGCAAGATCTTTACCAATGCGCCTAGAAAGAAAAAATCAAAATGTGTTTTAATCTTTTTTTTTTTTTTTTAAAAGAAAAAAAGATTATTTTTATCTATTTTCTTTTTGTGGCTCTCAAGTATGTGGAATTACCATGTCTCACAAACCATTACTTTATATTCCAAAGGGTGAGGCTAGTTTAATGAACACATGACTTACTTGGCTATTTGTGTGAATTCACTGCGAACATGTAAGGCTTTACTTTTATGATTTTGAACAACTCCATTTCCCTGAAAAGAAAAACATTTTTTTTTGGTTTACACAGAATTACTCAAATTAATAGAACTTATGTAGCATTAGGGTAAAAAAAAAACAAAAAAAAAACTGACCTGTCTTGATTGGAGAGATTTCACAACAGACATAAACTCAACAGATCTATCTCGACAAGTCATTTCTGGATCAGTAAAAATAGACTGAGCAGGAGGTGGGGGTGACTGTTGCCTAGTGTGGCCTGATTGGTAGCTTGGTGATGGCGACTGCTGCTGACTATCAGAGCCCGAGTTTGTTCTTCTCCTGCGGGCTAGCATTGATCTGGTCCTAACCTATACATCACACATAATAGTCTGCAAAAAAAGAATGCAACATAAAAAAAATTATCTACCAGTCTACATCAGTGTTAAGTTACTAGACCAAACTATACACTGCTACATAATATATCCAAATAAAATTAACTTTGGGCAAGAAAATGATAAGAAGTAGGCTCCAGACTTCAGTTATATAGCATAACCTTTTAGCCATGCAACATTAAATCTCATAGGAAATGGATTATATCACAGATATTTTAAGAAAGAAGATGGTTACACTTTCTAAAATAATCCAGTTATACAAGATAAAAATGACAGTAAACTTATAATCCACACATATTTGCACAGAAAATCACAACGTCATAACCCAATATGGTCATGCCAAACCAGACAAAAACTAAATTGACTTTTTGCCCTTTCCAACTATATTCATGTTACTGCACTAATGCAGTCACAGACTGTAAGTTGTAGCAAGTGTTTCATTTATTTTTATTAAATCCTTCACTAGCTCTGACTTTTGATAATGATAGTACAGTAACACTAGTTTTATATGTTCATTTAGATTTTTATGATTGATGTTTAATAATGATTGTGTTTGTTTCACTAGCCTATGAAAAGGCAAGCTATTAGGGAAAATGTTTAGGGATGAATATTGGAATGAAGCGTGATGCTTGGATGTAAATAAACTTTGTAAGCCCATACACATATTGGTAATGTACCATAATCTATGAATATATTTAGTAGAATACATAAATCTATAAATATATGCTGCATATATTCATAATTCATAAAATGTAAATAAATTTTAGTCATAAATATTTGCTGTGTATATAAATATGTAATTATTTGCTGTAGTTCTTCTAGCCAGCTTTTTGCTGCTGAGCTGTGAGCTCTTTAGCAGACTGTGCCAAGGAAAAATAGTGTGCTGTTCTCTTGCTGTAGTTTAAAAAAAATGATGTGCATAGTCAATAATTCAACCACACAATTTAGAGTTATGACATAACTGTAGAAAGGTGTATACATGTGTTAATCAATAACTTAACGGTTTGGGGTGGGGGGCAGTATCAAAGTGGAAATTAAGCTGATTATAATCTGTATATTGTGTTTGATGAGCCCCCCCCCCCACCACCAAGTGACACAGATGAATCCTAGAGTAGGGAGATGAGCATGTACTTTAAATATTGATCCGCCCAATATCATAAGCTACACCAGTGTACAGGTAAAACTGCTGAGTTGGTATGAGGTTATTTTTTCAAGCAGAGAAAGAGTGCTTCAGTGAGTTGGAAGAAAGAGTGATTCAGTAAGTTGGAAGGAGTGGCAACAATATAAAGTCTTTAAAGCTGGTGTGAAAAGAAAAAAAAAAGACATTTCAGGAGACTTTTCTCTAGCTCTAACTTTCACGGAGCTGAAGTTATAAAAATAATGCTAAAAACTATAACTTTATTCAACTCTACATCAGAACTGGATTGCAGCTGCCAGTCTAACTATGGATCTAGTATATGACTACATGGTTGCCTGGTTGTGCAGTTTTCGCGCTGGACTGTCGTTTGGATTTATCAATGATCCTGGGTTCAAACCCTGCCCGCTCCAATCCCCCGTCGTCCTGCGAGAGGTTAGGACTAGGAAGTAAACTAACTTCAACTCTGAAGGAACATCCAAAACATGTAAAACATTTTACAACATACAAACAAATCTATTTTTCTAAAATAGAACAGATCTCTAATTAATCTAGTCTAGCTATAGATCTAGATTAGAAAAAAAAAGACATCTAGATTAAGAAAGAAACTTAAAAAGTATAAGATCATTGATAATAGAGCTAAAACTAACAGTAAAATTAGTGACTATATTACTAATATTAGTGACAGTGACTGGTCACTGAGTGACATTTGATTATTGAATTATATATATCTTATAAATTACAGGCTTTACTTTAAAAGAGGGGATTATTACACCCTATACTTGTCTGTGTGTCAATCTAGTTATGTATGTTAATCAGTGACATAAATTCTGCCAAGTCGTTGGTGTTCCTGGCTGATTCATGCAACCTGTTTTATGCTCTAATAGCACTAGGAAAGAAGAAGCAGATCTGGAATCTAATAGACTTAAATGACACTTAGAGTCTAATAAGAATTAAGATCCTGTAAAAATAGAAATCTAATATAACAGTATATGTCTCAATAAATGTAGATCTGTATTAGTATAAAGAATATAATATAGAAGATTATCTATTTAATATTATATAGTAATAAAAGACTTGACAATACTAGATCTTACAAAAGATGAATAGATTTATACTTATAAATCTAGATTCTAAAACTTACTGGATCTAGAGTTAAAGTGAACTTGACTTAAATTTCAGATCTAATAGGTCTACATATATCTAGATCTATTTATAATAATAATTACAAAAGAAATTAAAGAGTACACTTAGAGTCTTAAGTATATAATAATATTTATATTATATATATATAAGCCTATGTAAATACACAATATAAAATATTATATTATATAACAAGATCTATATGTAAAATAGCTAGATCTTAGTTTGAGTCGTTGACTACAAAGTGCAGTATACTCAGTATACATACTACTGTAGTGTAGTCAGTGTAGTCTACCTAGGGATTTAGAATCTCTAAATCCAGGTCTAGATTGACTAGATCTGAGTTGAGTTTCAGTTTTTGAGTTTTGGCAGATCGGCTCAATTTAGGTAAATGTCATGCCCGTAATCCTTCAAGGATTACTTTACTTTTATATAACAAGAGCTAAATCCTATACAGTTTCATCATTTAAAGCAAGGTCTATTCACAGTTAAAATAATAAAAAGGTAGTAAAAATTTAATAATGTAGTAAAAATCTTATGTAAATACTATAATGTTCAAAATTTCCCAAATCAAATCTTCGTAGACAATCCCACCTCCCTGGCAAATCCCAGTATCTTCCCAGGGTCAACATTGTCAAATAGTGTTTTTAGGTTGTGCGCTCTAAAAAATGTTGACTATATCTATCACTATCTTAATCTTAATATAATCAGACTATATTAAAACATAGATATAATCTATAGATATAAATTAGCTAAGACTATAGATTCTATAGACATAGTCACATGATGACATAGACTCTACTCTATAGTCTATACTATTATATAAATTTAAATATATATGTATAGTATAATACTTATATTTTATATATAGAATAGATGTAGATAATAACTAGATTATTTGAGTAGATTCTATCTAGAATCCATGTTATTAATGTTAACCAATGACTTAAACTCTGCTAAACTCTTGATTTTCCTGGCTGATTCAGGCAACCCATCCCATTCTCTGTATTTGTATCTAATGATTCTAATCATAATGAATGGCACTTCACCAAGGAAGAAGGAGCACTTGACTTGTAGTAAAAACGTGTAGGAATTTGTTCTAGACCTCAAGTTCTAGCCTATAATAATGCCAATATATTATATGTCAATGTGGGTGTATCATTAATGATTAATATTAATATCATAAAAGACATAATTCATAATGTTTTTGAATTGCCAATCATCATCATGCCATCATGCACAATGACCAATGATTTAATATTCAATTTTGGTGTTGATTTGGTGCCATTAGATTAGTCCATTGATTAAATCTAGACCTAGATATATTATTTAATATTTAATAAATACTTTATTAAAATTATTAGCAATATTCAATAACAACACAAACAATGAAACATTAAATCATTAAGACGATTAGACATCATTAGATCTAAGTTGATAAACAAACAGTGAGTTTTTTTTTTTTTTGGCAAGTTTCTCTTTCTGTCACTCCAGTCACTGTCAGTACTGACTAGTACTGTCACTCCTTTCTTGATCATGATTCATTGATTGACATGATCATGTCATTCATGTGACAAAAGTCACAATGATAATGATCATCATGATGATGATCTCTTCTTAAGACGGCTAAGAGTTCCTATTTAATTTATTAGATCTAGAAGATCCTGAATTTTATACAAATGTGAAATAGAAGTCTTTTAGTCTCCCTTGTATAACCTTAAATAAGTTTTAGATCTACATAATACACATAAACAAAGACTAGACTCAAATTGTGACAAAACACCTACAGTTGTTTTCCTTATGTTACAAGCATAAATATTAAACTCCGAAGAGTTCCACGACTACAGGAAACATTCTGACGTAGGTCTATTTCCGAGCATGCGTATTGAGGGACTATGCTCGTATATAAATAGGGGACTTCTCCGTTTTCCACTGTTTGGTTTTCTACCGCACACTTCGAGTCGCCTTAAAAGACTGACTACTCCTAGACTGTAGCTCTTGTATTGTTGTAAAAATTTAACGATCTAGACTAGTTCTAGTGTCAAAATGCCTCCAACAATTTATGATCGCGACCAAAATTCAAAAAATAGAGGTACTTTTAATAAATATCTTAAAATCTGTGCACATTATCGGAAATATTCCTTTGGAGCACGATGACCCAATAAGCTACACTATTTTTAACCTCAACCATGTGCATGACCTAGTTAATTAACTAGATCTAAATATACAAAACATTCAATCATTCATTCATTTTGGATGTTGGATTACTTTGGTAGTTTATAGATCTATCACAATCGTACATTCATTTTGAATTTGAAATTACGGTTACCGAAATTACTTTAGAATTTATATATATATGTAACAATATGTTTTTTAGTTTTATCATTTCAAGTCATTTGTAACAATGACTCACTGAGACTCACTGATACTTAGCGGTTAGGACTAGATCTAAGTGATTAAAAGTCAAAAGAGAATGACTGAATTGAGTCTGTTCTGAATGATTTTTTATTACAACAGCTAGATCTATATAATAAGTTTTAGTATATTATATATAACTACTACTACTTACAACAGCTAGATTCTCTAGTTAGTCTAGTGGAATCTAAAAAAACTATGTAACTACTGACTACAGCTAGTACTAGTAGAATCTATGTAGAATAATATAGATATCATATATCATTTAATTTTATTCTATATTAATTATATTTATTTAAAAGAAATTAGTCATATAATTGAAGTAATCTATAGTTATAGTGTAAATATAAGTTCTACTTGTAAAAATTTACCATAATGATAATTTATTATTTATATATCTCATTAAAGTGTGAAAGAATCATTATATTGTTTAGACATCAGTTACATCTTGCAGATTTTCTGCAGACTAAATGTCACTAGAGAGCCACTTTAGTCCATAGTCATACCTCTTCCACAATTTTTCCACACAAAACATTGTATGACAAGAGTGGGGTGGACTTAATTGGTATTCATACTCATGAAGTTGTCAGTTTTTAAGCTATCTTGGAGAGATTGACCCCCACTTTCCAAATGTTTTCTAGAACGTTTATCAAAAATGTGTTTTATACTAATTAAAAAGAAAGAAAATCTGTTAAAGTACTATTTTGTTCATGAAGATATTTCTAACAAATGTATGTCAAATCATTTATAACCATTGGCAATATATCACATCACCTTCTAACTACATTATTTTTTACCAATATTTAAAAATTTGAAGAAAGTCTGTTTAGCTTCATAATTTCAGTCCTACTTTGGTCTCAGCATTATACTATAAATCATTGTTTTCCAACTTGTGTTTCACGAGGCCTGAATAGGTGTTCCATGAACTACTTTCATAATTAAATAGTAGGCCACCACATAAATTACTCTCTCTAAAACAATAAGCAAAGTGTTCTGCCAAATACTCAGAATGTATGAAGTGCTCCGCCAAGAACAAAGTTTGGGAGAAACTTCCCAATAAATATTGTACTTTTATTTTTCATTCAGATATTTTCAAAGAACTAGAATGCACACTAAAAAACAGAATCATGATATTTGATGGCGGCATGGGCACCATGATCCAGCGTGAAAGACTGGCAGAGGAGGATTTTCGTGGAACAATATTTAAGGATCACCCTCGTAATCTAAAAGGAAATAATGACCTACTTTGCTTAACCAGACCAGATGTTGTTTTAAAGATTCACAAGGTGAGAAAAGCATTTTCTTGAAATTGATCTATTTTTTCTAATAAAGCAGTGGATAACCCAACTCTCATTTTCAGTCTCCGGCCCCCGCTACTGTTTACTGAATAAAAATTATATAGTAAACAATAAAAATTATCTACTAGATGCCACATAAACCTTCTTGTTAAAATATTTCTTGTAAGGTTTCTTAAATAAATTTATTTGGAGGCAGCACTTCAGATTTCTGCTATGTATCAATCCTAATCAGAATCTACCAGTTAAGTTTACAAGTATTCATTTTTAGATCAGATTGTTAAAGTAATAGTGTGAAAAAAAACAAAAAAACATTGAAATTTTTAAGGGTTGTTCCAGTTAAGTAAGTTTCATTGCCTAATAAATTTTTGTAAATCTTAGAACACTAGACATTTTGTGTTCAACATGAGAACAAAACTTGTGTAAACTCAATATTAATAGTAAAGTTTAGCTAACTGTTGTCATCTGGGTCAAGGTCATCCTTAAATAAACTTTATACTAGTGCTTATCATGTTGTGCCCTAATTATCAGTGCACTCTTGTTCTGCTGCAAGGATTTGTTGTCTAATCTATTATTGACATTTTGACCTAAATCTATTTCAGCTAGCATAAGATTCTCTCTCTTTGTAGCTTGTATTTAAGTGTTTATGCTACTAATTGAAAGCAATTTGAGATCCTTTGTAAAAACTCCTCCCTCTCTCTCCTATATTTTTGTTTCTTCTTATTTTTTAAATATTGTCTGTTGCATCTAATCCAGGTCAGAGGTTATTGGCTAGTGTTTTGATTCCTAATTCAATATTGTCCAATAAAATATTTGGCCCAAAAGAAGTTAATATTTAAAAAAAAAAATTTTTAGCCATCTGTCAGATACAAAATAGAAATGTCAGCCTTAGGTGATCTGAAAAAGTACAGTGTAATTTAATGAGAACAGCCACTTAATCAAACACAAACCTAAAATACAGAGTAAAAACAAATCCTATTATACAGTTTAATCTGACGAATCGGTCTCGCCAGGACAAAAATAATTGCATCTTGATGTGGTCCAATTAGACAGTAATCAGACATTATTAAACTGCATTGGATATATTCAGGACTGAATCAATGCATTGACATGCAATTAGAAGACTATATATAATTTTTGTGAATATTTTTATAATTATAAATCAAAATAGAATAAGGTGCCAGATGCCTTGTCTTGGGTGACAAAAGTTAATATGGCTGTTGTTTCTTTAAAAGATTTAGCCTAATTTACTTCTTAAAATTTGTACATATGTAAAAAATTTTTGTTTTCAGGAGTACCTTTATGCCGGGGCAGACTTCATTGAAACAAATACATTTAGTGGGACAAGCATCGCACAATCTGATTATGGTTTAGAAAAATATGTAAGTGTTGTTCATGTATTAGTTGTCATTTTTTTTTTTTATAGAAATGTATTTTTCATGAGTCTTACTTAGGTTATTTATTTAAACTAGAAAAAAAGAAAAAAAACATTTTTAATTGTGCTCTTAACTTTAAAAAAAATGACCATTAAAGGTTTACAGAATAAACAAAGAAGCAGCTGAATTGGCCAGAAGAGCTTGTGATGAAGTTGCGATTCAGACAGGTAGTTATGTCTTTTTTGTTTTATATTCATTTACCATTGTATTAATTCAGACAGGTA
>JADKLZ010000104.1:31987917-32018340 GCA_021533235.1 Biomphalaria straminea | reverse complement strand
AGACAGGTAATTATGGCTTTTTTGTTTTATATTCATTTACCATTGTACTAAAAATACATTAGATAAAATGTAGAAACCCCAACTAGACCAAAGTTAAAACAAACGACTTTTCAAACAAACAAAGAAGGCAAATAATAAACACAAACTAGGCTTCTAGCTAAAACTTATTTATTATTTGTTGTTAACTATAATTGCGGAGAATTGAGTGTATGTTGGTGTAAAAGCTTGGGAAATCTGGAGAAAGAATATGACTAGTATTGAGGGAATGAGTGGGTGTGGTGCAAAAAAAAAAAGATTTGGGGTTTGTGGTGAATATTTCTTTATTAAATGAATAGAGACAAGCTTTATTGCAAGTTTTCTGGGGTCACATTTTTAATGGCATATCTGTGTTTCCAATATAATAAATCATTCAGCACCTTGAGCATATTATCATGCAAATCTCTCCCATTCTGTTACAGTTAAATAACTTTCATAATTACTTTAGTTTGTTTCTATTTACTTTAAATGCTTTAAAATTGAATTTATAGCTGTCCACTGTTTATTAGGTACAACTCGGTATGTAGCTGGAGCTATAGGGCCTACAAACAGAACACTATCGATATCTCCGTCTGTGGAACATCCTGAGATGAGAAATATCAGTAAGAAAATGCTTTAATTTCTTATATTCCATTAGTCTATTTTCAATATTTTAGTATTTTTATATGCATCATTTCAATTCATTAGCAGTCTATAATTCTTTTTATTGCTCCAATTTTTCTTTTTTTTTTTTTTATAGCTTTTGACGAGTTGGTCGAGGCGTACACTGAACAGGCTCGAGGCTTGTTAGATGGCGGCGCTGATGTTCTGTTGGTGGAAACGATTTTTGACACAGCCAATGCTAAAGCTGCTCTCTTTGCCATAGATAATGTATTTGAGATGGGCTACCCACAAGTGCCTGTTTTTGTGAGTTCTTAACTATTGTTTTTTTTAGAATTGTTTTAGGTATAGAGTAGATTTGGAAATAAAGAGCAAATCATTTTTCATTAAAGGAAAATTTGGTACTGTGTCAAAGCGGATGAATAGATTGCTGCTAGAATTCATGTTTGAACGTGAAATCTTCTTGCAAAATAAATTTTTTGAAACTAGCAAATAACATTCAACTTTTACAGAAAGCATTTTTCTAGAGTCAAGGGTAGTTGTATTTCAATGCTTGGCAAAGCAGTTTTAATTCTATGCATATTGTCTTAAGATATATCATATTATATCCTTGTATGAAATTAAAATCCTGATAATGTTCATTATCATTTATAATTGAAATGTGATTTAATCATTATTATTTAATCCCATTATGTAAATGAACTTAAAGGTGAATTAATCATTATTATTTAATCTCATTAAGTTAATGATATCAGACGAATCTATAAAATGTTATTTATAGCTTGAAAATGAACTTTGATAGCTAAACGCTACTGGCCCACCTTCTGAAAATGAATGTACAAATATTGATTTTATATATATACATATTTCCTTTACAAAGGTTTCTGGCACCATAGTAGATAAAAGTGGCAGAACACTGTCAGGGCAGACAACTGAGGCATTCATCATCAGCGTCTCCCATGCTCAGCCCATGTGTTTAGGGCTCAACTGTGCCTTGGGGGCAAGAGAGATGAGACCATTCATTGAGTCAGTCAGCAAGAACACCACAGCTTATGTTTTATGCTATCCTAATGCTGGTAATGTTCATAGTTTAGTTATCTAGTTTACATTTGTACATACATATTTTGCATTACTTGCTTATCATAAGCTAAAGTGTGTCCCTTTTAAGGAAACAAAAGTTGATTTTTTTCCCCCTAAAAGTGATCTACTTTGCCAAGCAAAATTGTTCTGTCAGGCACTGTCACTTATGGTAAATTTATAGTAATTAATATATAAGTAGTAAAAGTAGTAAAGTGTCCCCTTCAGACCTTGCGATCTATGGGGCAGATGATGTTAAGGTCATCTGTTTCTTTGGCCTATGGTTAACGAGCAGGGTGTCATGTGGCCAGCATTACAACCAACCACATTTAGTTTCCCCAACTAAAGTGAGGTACCCATTAGACTGCCGAAATTCAAAATCGTTGCCTTCACCTGGATTTGAACTTAGGACCTGTAATGATAAATAAATAAACACTGAAGAGTAACCTAAAACAAGGCTTTATTAAACTAGAACGGCACATGAACTGACGAAAGAGACTTACACAGTAGCACACTAAATTAATGTTGTGAACACATTCTCACGACGTTACACAAACATAAACAAATAGAAACTATTTCACCACATTCACCCCGCCTAGAATTAAAATAGAAAATATAGTAATATAGTAGGCCTTAGAATAAATAAACAAAAATACCAGTACCTGTAATAATATAGATCAATTATAGTATCAACAAATATGAGTTTCTCTTGCAAACAATAGCAAATAGTGATAGAAGTAAACATGGAAAAACGGTATCAGTGGTATGATTAAAAAGACAATTACTAGTTACTAGTGTAGTAAGTAAATATGTAAATAAGTAAGTAACAAGTAAACTTTATTGTTGGTATCAGTGGCGGTTTATGAAGTCAGTATAAATAGTGCAATAGTTAAACAACTCTAGACCCTATAGTTCGGTCTGGTTCTTCTCTCTCTTAAGTTGTAACGGGGTTGACTACCCTGCTCAACAGTTTGCGTGTCACTACTGAGTTCATGAGCGTCCAGTGGGGTATGAAGGTTCTGTGCATTTTGAGAAGGAATCGCTCGGAGGTCCTCAGAGCTTTCTATTGGTTCATTACTTTCTTCTATCACCGTAGGGGTGTTGACTGTTACTTCCATGTTTGGAGCTTCAGGAGGATATCCATTATCCTCATCCTGAGGGAAGAATGAAGGTTCACTTGTTGTGGATGGGGAGGGGGTGGGAGCCAAGTGTCTTAGAGAGACCGTCTCCTCTCTACCGCTTGGCAAGCGTACAACGGCATATTGGGGGTTACACATCAGTAACTCAACTTCTTCCGTTAGGGGATCATACTTCGAAGATCGGTTCTGTCTTTTCAGCAACACTCGACCTGGGCTAGATAGCCAAGTGGGGATAGATATCCCGAATGAGGATTTCCGGTTGAACCGGAAAACTCTTTCGTGTGGAGTTTCATTTGTTGCAGTAGACAATAATGATCTAATCGAGTATAGGGCCTGGTTCAAGACTAGCTCCCATCTTGAGATCGGGAGGTCGACGTCTTTCAGTGCTAAGGTAACGGCGTTCCAAAGAGTTTTGTTTAGTCGTTCAATTTGTCCAGAGCCGGAGGGATTATAGGGTGTTGTCCTACTTGTAGCTATTCCCCTCTCGTGGAAAAAGGATTGCACCTCTCTCGACATAAAGGACGTACCTCTGTCAGAATGGACATACTCTGGCATCCCAACTAAGGAAAACAGCTGATTCAAGCACTTTATGACAGTAGCTGAGGACATGTCGGGACATGGGTAGGCAAATGGGAAGCGCGAGTATTCGTCCACCATTGTTAATAAATATTTATTGTGAGTAGCAGATGGGAGTGGTCCCTTGAAATCGATGCTTACTCTCTGAAATGGTTGAGTCGCCTTGATGAGGGTGCCTGAAAACTGTTTAAAGAATCTAGGCTTCAGTTCAGCACAGGTTTTACATTGGTTTACCACTTTGCGGACGTCCTCGCAAGAAAAAGGTAGGTTCTTAGTCCGAACGAAATGGAGGAGTCTAGTGACCCCTGGGTGACACAGGTTACTGTGTAACAGTTTGAGGTCTTCTCCCGTCATTGCTGACGCAAAGTGGTTTCTTGAAAAGGTATCCGCAGCTGCGTTTTCTTTCCCGGGTCGATATATGACTTCATATTGGAAACTACTAAGCTCCAGTCGCCATCTTTGTATCTTTTCATTTTTGATCTTGCCCCTGTTTCGTTGGTCAAACATAAAAGATACCGAGCGCTGGTCTGTAACCAATGTAAAGGATCTGCTAATTAGATAATGTTGCCATTTTCTCAGGGCTTCTACAATGGCGTATGCTTCCTTTTCAACTGCTGAGTGTTTGCGTTCACTGTTAGTGAGTGTTCTTGAGAAAAAGGCGACAGGGCGGCCATCTTGATTAAGAGTGGCGGCGATTGCGATGTCTGAGGCATCTGTTTCGACCGTAAGAGGTCGATTGTAATCTATCGTCGACACAGCAGCGTTTTCAAGTTCGTGTTTCAGTTGTTTGAAAGCTTCATTGACTTGTTCAGGAGAAGGAAAGATTTTGTTGTCGACCAACAAATGGATCTTGTTGGAAAAATTTGGGATCCATTGAGAATAATAAGACAATAGTCCAATCACCCGCTTTTGTGATTTCATGTCTTGTGGTGGGGGTAGATTTCTCAACGCTTGAAATCTTTCGGGGTCTGGTCTTAACTGTCCTTGTGAGATTTCGTAGCCTAGGAGGCACACTTTAGTCGTCGCAATGGCACTTTTATCGTCGTTAAAAGTGATGCCATATTTCTTAGCGGCGTTGAGAAATCTCTGTAGATTCTGGTCGTGGCTACAGGAGTCACGTACGCAGATAGTAACGTTATCTACGTACGCAAATGTATCCTGTAGCCCTTCCTCTTCAATTATTGTGTTAATTGTCCTTTGAAAGGCAGTGACCCCATTTGTCACTCCAAAAGGAATGCGGCAAAACTGGTATAGCTTCCCACAAGCCTCAAACGCCGTGTACTGCTTTTCTTCTTCCCTGATAGGTATCTGGTGGTAGGCGCTTTTGAGGTCAAACGTACTGTAGATTGAGTACTTTGATATTTCTTGTACCAGTTCATCCACTTTTGGCACAGGGTATGCGTCGAGGTAAGTGAATCTATTGATGGTTTGGCTATAGTCGATAACCATTCTCTTTTTATGTCTTTCGTTGGTTGTTACGATTATTTGGGCTCGCCACGGGGACGTGGAGGGCTCAATAATTTTGTCAGACAATAGTCTCTCAATTTCAGTTTGTATGAATTTGGAGTCAGGCATGGAATATTTTCTGGATTTAGTGGCTATGGGGTGGCAGTTAGGAGCAAGATTCGCAAAGAGGTGTGGAGCTTCGACTCGTGCTGCTTCCAGTGTGCAGACCTGAAGAGTGCTCCGTTTTCCCTCAAATGGGATCATCAGTTTCTCATGCTGGCTGATGAAATCTAGTCCTAGGATAACATCGGATACTAGTCCATCCAGTAGTGAGAGCTTTACACTCTCATATTGTTCATCTTTGTACTTTATTTTGGCGAAAATATGACCATGAGTGGTGCGTGAGAGATGTGTAGAGGCCATGTAGATTCTGTTTCTGGACGTTTCTAATTTCCATTTGTACCTTTTAGCAATTGAAGAAGATATATAACTTTTACTGCTCCCCGTATCTACGAGAGCTTTCAAGGGTACTCCATTGACGAGTAATGAAATAGTAGATTTAGTAAGGCCGGACGCTGGTGTTGATGCCCAGGAAGATCCTACGGTAGTAGTCCATGACGTCTCATCACCTGCTTTTACAATGGCTGAGGTTATAGATTTGAAGGTCTCTCTGGTCGATCTACAGACTTTCTGGAAATGTCCCCTCTTGCCACACAAGTTGCATGTAGCGTCACGGGCTGGACATCTAAAGCGTTGATGTGGGTTGTTTCCACAAAAGAAGCATCTTTTACTAGTCGCCGCACTCACCTCGTGTTCTGATTTTGTCGTTGGAGAGGGCCTCTCCACATTGGCGCTGGCTCCACAGGGGGTTTCAGTGTAGATGTTATACGCCGTGGCATGGTTATGTGCGTATTCTAGTTGCCTTGCATCTTCATAGGCGCACTGTAGAGTTAGAGTAGACTTCTCTAAGAGTCGTAGCCTTATGCTGTTTGAAGCCAGTCCAGTAATGAAAGCGTCTCTTATGAAGATGTCTCTGTGTTCTTCAGCGGTGACAGCCTTAAAGTCGCAATCTTTGGCCATACTTTTAAGCTTGAGGAGGAAAGAGTCAACGGTTTGACCGTTCTCTTGTCGACAAAGGGTTATCATGTGCCTTGCAAAAATTTCGCTTTTAGGTTTTACGTAGACATTTTGTAAAGCTTTGATTGATTCTTCGAACGTTTTACACTCACTTATGTATTGAAACACGCTCGAAGAAACGTAGTTTTCCAGTAATTTCTTTTTGTCAATCTCGCAGTGAGAGACTGAGGAGATGAAATTTTCAAATGTTCTAAGCCAGTGCAGCCACTTCTCAGCAGCCAATGGCGAGCTAGGCTCTATGTCTAGCTCCTTTGGTTTAAATAGGCGCTCCATTTGTATAACTATTTTACTTACAGAGAATAGTGTTTAACGTGTTGAACGAATATCCAAAAGAGATACGTGAGGCACATAAATCCATAGAATTGAAAAGTTCTAGTTTAATAAATTGTAATGATAAATAAATAAACACTGAAGAGTAACCTAAAACAAGGCTTTATTAAACTAGAACGGCACATGAACTGACGAAAGAGACTTACACAGTAGCACACTAAATTAATGTTGTGAACACATTCTCACGACGTTACACAAACATAAACAAATAGAAACTATTTCACCACAGGACCTCAGGTTCGGAACCAAGCCCTTAACCATTCGAAAACCGTGCCCCCTTAATTTATAAGTACCTAAATTTAATTTTGAAAAAGTACTTTTCAAAATTAGGCAACAAATTGGATATTTTCATAAAATGGGGGATAATCCATAAAAATCAAGTGTTTTTGTGAATCTCTTGTACAGAATACAGAAGTGTAGATATATCTTATAAATTGCAGAAATTAGTTTAAAAAAGAAGATAATTACATCTTACATTACTCTAGTCATGCAAGTCTTCTTCTTCTTCTTCGTTCTCATTGTTATGTTGGAGGGTTCAGATCACTACACCAATATCTGAGATGAACTGCGCAGTGGTTTCCAAGTCAGGGAGCTCTCCATATAGTTTTCTTTCTATTGGGGTGTTTTGGGGCCAGTGTCTTAGTCGGGCCTCTTGGTAAAGAGCGCAGTCTTGGAGGACGTGGTCTGCATTCTCTGATGACACTCCACATGGGCAGATATCACTGGTTCCAATTTTGAGCTTCCGGTACATGTGTTGTCGCATTCTGTTGTGTCCGGTCCTAAGTCGAAAGATTACACGTTGATCTTGTCGGGATAGCTTATAGTAAGCATCATCTTTCTTGTGATTTGGATGTGAGCTTGTCCATTTCTCATTTATTTTATTTATAATTAATTTCTTCATTTCTTCCGGGTAGAGTGCAGAGTTCATTTGTGAGCCACTTCTTCCATCCTTGGCGAGTGAGTCCGCCTTCTCGTTTCCCTCTAGTTGAATATGAGCTGGCACCCACTGAACAACAGTCTTTTTGCTGTTGTTGTTGAGTTTTTTCAGTGCTGCTCTGAGGTTTTCAACACAAGAGAATCCAGAGTTCTGCAAGCCTTGAAGGGTTGTCTTCGCATCAGTCAGCAAGACAATCTGACTGTGTGAGGAACTTGGATGATTAGCTAGCATAGTAGCAGCTAGTGTTAGTGCTTCCCTTTCTGCTCTGTGGCTGTCAGAGAATTCTCCAGTTGCAATGGATTTTTCTAGCATTTTTCCATCTGGCCATTCGATGAGAATTCCAGCTCCTCCATTTGTGGTGGCTTTATGGGATGATCCATCTGTGTAAACTCGGATCCACTGATCGTTAGGGTAATTGGTTTGAAGAAAACAGTTCACTATTTCCTTGAGCTCTGTTGGTCTGTAGTCAGATTTTCTTTTTATGTTTTCAATATGGTCCCTTATAGTAGGAAGAGGGCTTTCGTCCCAGGGTGGAGATTCATTATGTTGTATAGAGGTTTTTAGGGTTACTTTTTCGAGTTGGTGTTTCTTTTTTAAGTTAACAGATTCCTGTATGAAATTGGTCCTTTTGAGACGGTTTTTAGTGCCAGTTTTGTTGATTTTGGTTTTGAGTGGGTGCCTTTCTAAGGTTTCCAATTTGGTAAATTGGGAGAGGATTTTTATTTCTCTTCTTTCATCTAGAGAGATCAGGGCAGCAGTTTCCTCCATAGCTCTTATGGGTGTTGTTTTCATTGCTCCTGTCATAATCCTTAGCCCAATATTTTGAACCTTGTCTATTTTTCTTAGGTTGGTTTGAGCTGCTGAGCCCCATGCTGTGGCACCATATTCTAATACAGGTCTTACATAACTGGTATAGGTCTTTTTCAGGATGTTGTGGTTAGCTCCCCAATCTGTGCCAGCTAATTTTTTCAAGAGAGATAGTCTTTGGATGCCTTTGCTCTGTGTTTTGTCTATTTGGTTTTTCCAGGTTAGTCTTGGGTCATAAGTGACTCCAAGATATGTAGGGCTGTCATTTTTTTCTAAAACTTCCTTATCTAATGTTAATTTTATTGTTTGTTGTTTTGTTGACAGTGAGAATATGGTATATGTTGTCTTTTTTGTGTTGATGGACATGCCCCAGTCTTTGGTCCATTTGTTGAGTTTATCCAGAGCGTCTTGTAATCGAAATTTTGATGTTCCTACATATTCTTCTGTGCTAATTAAGGCAAGGTCGTCTGCATACATGCTATTTTTAACTTTTCTTGGTAGGTTTTGATTTAGATCATTTATGAATATTAGGAAAAGTGTTGGGGATAGGACTCCTCCTTGGGGGACGCCATTTTTGATACCCATTGTGTGGCTTCTTTGTCCTTGCATGCAAACTAAGGCTTTTCTGTTATTTAGATATTCCTTTATCCAGTTGTACATTCTGTGGGATATGTGATGCTGGATTAGTTTGAGTAAGAGACCTTGTTCCCAGACTTTGTCAAATGCTTTTTCTAAGTCAACCCACACAATCGTTGTTGGTTTCTTTTCTTGAAAGCCGTCTTCTATTTCTTGTGTGATGAAGGCGATTTGATCTTCTGTTGATCTTCCTTTTCTAAAGCCAGCCTGGGCTTCAGTGAGTAGGTTATTTGACTCAAGGATCCAGGTGAGTCTGTTATTTACCACTCTTTCCATAAGTTTGCAAGTACAGCTAGTGAGGCTGATGGGGCGGTAGCTATCCACTTTATTTCTTGGTTTGCCATGCTTTAGAATAGGGATCATAATGGCTTTTTTCCATATGTATGGGATTCTGCCTGATTTCCAGCTAGCATTGAATATTTGTAGCAGTTTTTTCTTGGCTTGATAACCCAAGTGAAGAAGCATGTCATTTGATATTTTGTCTGGACCCGGCGCTTGTTTTGGTTTGAGGACTTTTAGGGCTTCATCTAGTTCCTTCATTTTAAGATTTGTGGTCATTCCCAAGGAGTAAGCTGGATTGTTTTCTTTATTTTTTTCTTGGATTTCTGAGTTTACATCTTTATTTCTGCTTTCATTGATTTGTATTTGTCCTACACTTTGGAAGAATTTTATGAATTCATTAGCTGCTTCTTGGCCTTTCAGGGGTTTGTTGTCCTTTTCTATTACTATGGGTGTTGTTCTGTTTTCTTCCTGGTTGAGACATTTGGCTATATGCCAGAGTTTGTGACCATCTCTATCTACGTTTAGTTGTTCTGTTTTTTCATGCCAACTTTTCCTCATAGCGGAAAGGTAATTTTTCCTGAAAGCTGCGTTAGCTGCTTTTAAATTTATGTTATTTTCTATGCAAGGGTTATTTTCTACTGTGTTTCTGGCTTCAATAGTGGCATTGTGTAGTTCTTGTAGGTGATCAGACCAGTTGGGGATATAATCTTTTCTTGCTCCTCTAGGAATTGATTCCTTAGCTGCTAGGAGGATTGCTTTGGAGAAAGCTGAGTATGATTTGTTAACCTGATTTGATTTGCAGTTTATTGAAGTGGTATATAGGTCTGTGAGCTTTGAAAATAAGTTCCAGTTAGCTTTTTTGTAATTCCATCTGGGGATGGTGGAGTTTTCTGATATTTTGAAGGAGGTATCGATACTGATTAATATGGGCCTGTGGTCACTGGTGGCTAGCTGGTCTGCAACTTCTCTTGTGCATTTTTTGGATATGTTGTTAGTTGCAAAGGCTAGATCTGGCGTGGTTGATGTTAGCCAGGCTCTTGAGAAAAAGGTTGGTTTATCCTCAGGTTTATTAAGCAGGATAAGTCTGTTCTCCGCTTGCCATTCTTCGATTTCTTCTCCCCTGGCATTGAGGTCTGGGTATCCCCAGCTCTGAGAGTGACTATTCATATCCCCTAAGATTAGACATTCTTCTTGATCAGGTATTTGTATGTGGTCAATTTCTATTTCCTTGTCTGGTGGAAAGTAGCAGTTAAATACATTAATATTTCCATCTGGGAGAATCAGCTTAGTTCCCAATATTTCTGATTCTGCGAAGTTGGGCAGAGTTATGTCTGTGGTAGGGATGTCATTTTTAATGAGGGTGAGGATTCCTCCTTTGGGTCTGATTTCTCGATCTTGTCTGATGCAGGTGTAGCCTCTAATGGAGAAACGTAGATTACTGTTCAAATGAGTTTCTTGGATGCAGGCTACATCAATTTCTTTCTCATGCAGAAATATTTTTAGAGCTTCTTTTTTCTTTTGGATGCCCTCTGCGTTCCATTGTAGGATTTTTAGACTCTTGGTCTTGGAGTGTTGGCCAGTAGTTTTTACTTTCTTGTCACTGCTCCTGGCTCCACAGGCAGAGATAGAAGAACCACCAGCTCGCTTGTGTGGGCTCCTTCGAGGCGGAGAGCCCGGCCCCCTACCTGCGCGGCGGGATTCCACAGGCAGGACGCCACATCTATTAGAATCGTTACTGAACTCCAACATAGATGAGGTTGCGTGTCAATGTGTTATGCGCCAGGAGGCCCATTGACTCCGACTTCAGCCTGCTTTTCTTTCTGGGTATGCTCCCATAGCCTTTGATCATCCAAGATCAACTGCAAGGCAGCAGGTGTTTATTTTCGGAGTTTTCTCTCCTAGATGAACTGCTATCCCTAGCTAACGAGCTTCATCTACCCGGGTTTAGAGTTAGAGCGCCCTATACTCGCTTTTTGCAATCATTTCCCTGGATTTCTGAGATGTTTTTAGCAAATATTCTAACCACTGGAATACTCCACCTCTTCCTCCATGACTGCAAACCAGTTGGTCCACGGCTGTTTATTTGGTATTCACAGCTAACCCTTATATCTAAGGGTCTTTCCCCTATCCGCCACCTGGGGACGCGCTTGGTAGAAGGTGGTAGCTCCCCCAAGGTCATGCAAGTTAATTGGAGACTTTCAACTCTGCTCCTTTCTTTGGTTTTTCTTGCTGATTCAGGCAACTCATTCCATGGTTTAATGGCTCTAGGGAAGAAGGGACATGAATTCATCATAGTGTATGGAATACGAAATATACCTTTGTGTCTTTCTGAATATTTTATGTATTTGTAATTTATGGTTCAGTGTTGTATGTATTATTGCTACTTCACTGAAGTTGTCTCTACCCTTTAAAAACCATATATTAATTTTTCTAGGTCTGTAGAATTAAATTAAAAAGTAAACAAAGAGTCTAACCTTTAGCCTATGCAAATCTTCCAAGAGTGGTAAAATGTTCTGTTCAATCATCTTTTTAACTTTAAAAAAATGTTAAGAGTGTCAGAATTCACAATATTTGTTGGCTTTTGTTCAGGCGGGATAACCTATTTTATTTACAAATTATGTGAAAGACCACAAAATATGTTTAGATCTAAATATTAGCTGTATTAAAATATAGATTCTGTATTTGTTATAACTTTTGTTATTTTTGTGTCTTCAAATTTGCATCTTTTTTTCTTCTATTAAAGGTCTTCCCAATACATTTGGCGAGTATGACGAGACTCCTGAACAAACAGCATCACATATTCAGGCATGCTTTTTAGAATGTTTTTTTTTTATATATAACTGTTGTATTAAACCATAGAGAACATTAATTAATTGTACTTGTAAAACTATCAGTAAAATAAATTATAGTAAAAAAAAACAACAAACAAACTGACATTACTGACTATAGATGTATTATATTTTATTTTGCTTATTTAATGTGTTTAGTCTTAAAAGTCGATTGTCTAATTTTAAGTACTATTTACTGCAGGACTTTATTAAGGATGGTTTAATAAATATCATTGGTGGATGCTGTGGCACTCAACCTGGCCATATCAAGTAAGTTTTTAAATTCAAATTCTATCAAATGTCAAGGCTATTTGTTTATTGTTAGCCAAGGCTCATGCATATTGTTTTTTTTTTCAGGGCTATTGCTGAGGTGGCAAAGAAATTTAAACCCAGAGTACCTCCCCTTGAGCTCCATTCTGGCCATTTGTGTCTCTCAGGTAAACACAGCACACATCGTGTGTTGGTCATCGTAATGTTTGAAGCAAGTTAGGAACAGCTACTTCATTTTGAAGATGTTCCAATGTTTTACTATTAAAATTCCTTTAATTTATAATCTTTAATATTTTTTATCTCTATCTTGCTCAGGTTTAGAACCATTCTATATTTCTCCTCTCACCAACTTTGTCAACATTGGTGAAAGATGTAATGTTGCTGGATCCAGAAGGTTCTGTCGACTCATTAAAGATAGAAAATTTGAGGTATTTCAAAAGGTTTTATTCTTGGCTAGTCTTGTGAAATGTATAGAACATAAATAATAAGAAAAAAAGGATATGTAATGAGGTACAAGCACAATACAGGTTTTACTTTCACTTACAGCAGCTAAATCCATCATTGTCATGCCATCAGACTAAGTTGCATACTTCAGTGAAATGATATGTTACTGGCATAAGACTTAAGGCACATACTAAGAATTTCGCTACTCATTGACTGATAATTTTTAAAGTTTTAGCTAAAGCATTTGGCCTCAAAATGCTTTTTGCCAGTTAGAATAAGTTTTATTGATAGTATATTTTAACATGTTTTGGTCAGGTTTTCATATTTTGGAAGTACCCTTATTTGTATTTTACCTTTTCTGTATGCAAACGTATGTGTAATTAATTAAATTTTGGTTTGATTATCCATCAATTCCTATGCCAGATTTTGTTTAACCCTCCATGGTAATAAATGCTAAACAAAATTAATCTCAACTGGGACAGCTAAATTCATGTGGTTCATTTTCTTTTTCTATCATTTTTATTCGCTACAAACATCCCTCTAATGTGCACTTTGAAAAGAGCTTAGTTCAACATTTTGTTTTGCAGGAAGCCCTGAGTGTTGCTAAGGAACAGGTTCAGAATGGAGCTCAGATTATTGACATCAACATGGATGAAGGAATGTTGGATGGTGTTTCAGCAATGACGACATACGTCAACCTAATAACGTCTGAGCCAGAAATAGCTAAAGTAATACCTTTGTTCATCTAGATAAACTAAAGACTGTTAATAAATAGCTAATGGATACCTGACTTGAGTTTTGGTAAATAAAACTAAAGACTGTTAATAAATAGCTAATGGATACCTGACTTAAGTTTTGGTAAATAAAACTAAACACTGTTAGTAAATAGCTAATGGATAACTGACTTAAGTTTTGGTAAATAAAACTAAAGACTGTTAATAAATATCTAATGGATACCTGACTTAAGTTTGGGTAAATAAAACTAAAGACTGTTAATAAATAGCTAATGGATACCTGACTTAGGTTAGGGAAATAAAAGGCACTTGGTCGTTGTGCTGGCCATATGACACCCTGCTCATTAACTGCTGAACAAAGAAACATATACTTAACATCATCTACCCTATAAATCGCAGTGCATGAAAAGGGGGTGGGTAGGTTTAGCCTAAATAAAGACGGCTTCTTAAATATTTGTGTGAATTTTAAAAGGTCCCAAGAGCTTGTAAAATCGAGATCAAATGTACCAACTAGTTCCAATAAATGTAGGCACTAATTAGAATCAAGAGGAGTCAGGAACCTCCTTTAAATAATAATCACCACAACAATCCATGCCTGAAGTTCATTTAAAGCGGCCACTGCTAGTGATTTCTAATGTTCTCAAATGTATTTCTTTCACTGAATATTGCTTTGACTTCACTGTACAGGTTCCTTTGTGTATCGATTCCTCCAACTTTGCTGTCATTGAGGCTGGGCTCAAGTGCACTCAGGGCAAGTGTATTGTGAACAGTATTAGCCTGAAAGAAGGAGAAGAAGACTTTCTAAGGAAAGCCAGAATAATTAAAAAGTATGGAGCCGCAGTTGTCATCATGGCATTTGATGAAGTTGGCCAGGTAAATGCTTTATTTAAAAGATACAATTTTAAGTAGTTTACTTCATTAAGCTATTGTACATGTTTGCGCATAAAATTCAAATGAGTTAATTTTTGACACTTTTCTTGGTGTAACTTTTTGTTTTAAATTACATATAATATAATGTTGTTAATAAAGTTAAGGGATTAATTAATCAGTGACTGAAACATTACCTACATGTAAGAAAGAGATTTGGAGGTTCATTTTAAAATTGGCTTGATCATAAACACTCTCTATTTTTTTTTAATCTACTGGTCAGCTAATGTTATTTTATCATTAATCAAGCTATAGAGTCGCAGACAACATCTGTTTCTATAAACATGTCCAACAAAAAAAAAGTGTATCCATATTCACAAATAATTGTTGCCTCCTTCAACATTAACAAAAATTACTTTAAGCCTGAATAGATGATTAGAGACAACAAAATGTTCAAAATTTTGTCTGTAAAACAACATATGGCGAAGCTTCCACAAACTTTATAAACTAAGTTGAATAGTTTCATCAATGTTAAGAAAATGGTAGGACAAATTTGTACAAAAGCTCCTTCTGCCCTAGTGCAATTAGAGCATGGAATGGGTTGCCTGAGCTAGCCAGGAAAACCAGTGACTTGGCAGAATTTAAGTCATTGGTTAATATGCATGACTGAATGCATGACGCGTAGGATGTAATCATCTTCTTATTTGAAGTAAAGTCTGTATTGTATAAGATAAGATAAAAATACACATGCAAAATTTACTTAAGTGCATTCCAAATGAAGAGATAGATGTCAAATGGCCTATTGTAAGGTGGGCTGAATTGGCTGATCTCCATCTTGACAGGTCTGGGAAGACAAAAATCTTGAACTGTCAAGTGACATATATGCAGTAATGCATAACAGCATGATTTTTATCCATGGTTTTCACAAGAGAGGTTTTGAACATCTCAAGCCCTCACTCAAATGGATTTGGATGATATTGATGAAGAAAGAGGGTTGGACTTTTATTTGCTATTCAGTTCTAGGATGTTTGTTTGTCTGTCTGCCCAGGCTGCTGACACAGAGCGCAAAATCTCCATCTGTACAAGATCTTACAATTTACTGACCCAGAAACTTGGGTTCAATCCCAATGATATTATCTTTGACCCCAACATTTTGACCATCGCCACTGGCATTGAAGAGCATAATACTTATGGAATCAATTTTATTGAAGCCACTGCTGTAATCAAGGTGAGGTTTATGTATTGTGTTCAGTGCTCTTTTTTTTATTCTAGTTCAGAGCAATTAAGTGCAAGTTATAATCATATCTGTATGTTGAAATATTAGCATCAAATTAAAAAAAAAAGGATGTCACTAAATAGGTGTGTGTGTCATGATTAGAATTTTATAAACTAATCTATTTTCATTTATCCAATCATACTATAGTTAGTTATGCCATAATGCAAGCATGAAATGACTTGTATCCCTCAACAGAGAACATTGCCTGGAGCTCGAGTCAGTGGAGGAGTTTCTAATTTCTCATTCTCGTTTCGTGGAATGGAAGCCATAAGGGAGGCCATGCACAGCGTGTTTCTCTTTCATGCTATAAAGGTAAGTGCATGTTACATTACGATTCTGGTCAGCCTTAGGGTGTTGAGTTCTAATTACTGGAATTTTATGCGGTCATTCTAAGAGGAGATTGATGGAGATGGAGTCTTATACAAAGCTGGAATTTGATGCAGGGGTTTTGAAATTTGAATTCTAATGTTTAATAAATTGCTTTCAAGTCCGTACAAAAGTATAAATTCATGCCAAAAATTCAAGAATTTATTATTGGAAATAGACTTGTTAACTTGTTTGATTGGTGTCTGCATTACTGAGGTGTTACTAAACTTTAAGGGAACCAGCAAAATTGAACTGATTGTCACTTCAATTGTGACTCAGCAGCTTTAGGTTTATAGTTTAAAATTAATAGTCACAGGGTTAGTTTGTGTTTGTAAATATTAATACTGTAAAGCATAAAGATGCATTTTTAGTTCACTTAAGTCAGCTAAGCATTATCTGTACTTGAAGAAGTAATCACCTTATTGATAGAGCTAATGCCCCTGATTAAAACACAAAACACAAGGTATATTTCATTTAACAATTTTAACTCTTTCTCTCCTAACTGACGATACCAACGTTGATTCCATCAGAATGTGTTAAATAATTACGGAGAGAAAGAGTTAAGTGAGGTGCTAATCACCTAAGCTCTATTTTCTTTGTACAATTTGTATTGACTACATAATGTTTTTAGTTGAATGAAAAATAGTTTACCTTTTTAATTACTTCTCTTCATATTTATTTTTAAATTCTTTTTAGGAATGTGTGAGGATTATTTCGAAAAGAAAGTTAAAACGTTTAAAAATTGGAAAATAAAGCTATAATATTCAAAAACATTCTTTTGTTTCATTTGTTTTCAAATACAATTTTCTCAATAAACTACTACTATCTGATTCAGATTTATTAAATTATTTTGAATTGAACAATGAGGTGAAATCTAAAATTCCTTTTTTTTCTTTCTTTCAACATTGTTTCAACCTAATTAATAATAATTTACCGATGTCTTACATTATTATTTGTCTAATTCTGAAACAAACATTCTTAAAGTAAACAACAGCTCACTAAAAATATATTTATATATTTGTATAAATATGTAAACAAATGTATCCCAGTTAATTGAAACAAATGTATCCCAGTTGGCAAGAAGAAAACATTTCTAATGCTGCTCTTCTGTTTCTCTTCACAACAAAGTGCTGTTTCTGTCATTTCAAAGGCAGGTTTAGACATGGGCATTGTGAATGCTGGGGCCCTCCCAGTGTACGATGACATCGAACCAGAATTGCTGAAATTGTGTGAGAACTTGTTATGGAACAAAGACCCTGATGGCACAGAAAAACTTTTGGCTTATGCTCAGGTATAATAATAAAATTCTTAATCTTTATGCTAGTCTTGCATATATTATGCAGACATGTTTTTTGAAATGAATTTTTTTTTATTTTGATTTTGAATTTGATATCTTTGTTTATAAAATTGTATCAGTTTTATATTAAAATTTTTTTTAAATTTGATAGACAAAATCAAAAAGTGGCATGTCTAAAGCCAGTCAAGATGATGAATGGAGATCTAAGCCGGTGGAGGAGAGGCTGTCTTACTCTTTAGTTAAGGTACAAACAGGCCTTCTCAAAAAAAGATAAAATAGAATAAAAATAAATAAAAAAAAATAGAATAAAAATAAATAAAATAAAAATAGAATAAAAATAAATAAAATAAAATTAAAGTCTACATGAGAAATGTGTCTATTTTCTTTTTCTTCAGGGAATAGACAAGTATGTGATAGAAGACACAGAAGAGGCTCGTCAGAACGCGGCACTGTATCCTAGACCACTTAATGTCATTGAAGGTCCACTAATGAAGGTGAAGCTCTCAAATAGTAAAAGAATTATGATTATAATTTATATGATCTTCACACTGCTTTATTTGGAGCATTTGGTTTTCAAAAGTCTATTAACAGCCTTGATTTGTGTATATTATAATTTATGGGATGTTTTCTTTGTTAAAATTTTAATGACTGAAGTTAAATGAAGATTTATTTTTAACATTGTCATTGTTAAATAGCTATTGTATTGTTCAAGCTCAATCTCTGTTGTGGACATGAAAGGCTAGTGGTGATCTTAGAGGTTTCTGTGTTGCCTTTAGGTGTTCAGTAAACTCAATTTAGTTTGACTCAGGATTCAAACTCGAGCCCCCTCAATAGGTAGCCAAGTGGTTTCTGCCACCCAGCCTCACATCAACATTGTGTACAATTAAATCTCTTGTCCTCTATGTCAGGGTATGGCAGTGGTTGGAGACTTGTTTGGCTCTGGTAAAATGTTTCTGCCTCAAGTCATCAAATCCGCCAGAGTCATGAAGAAAGCCGTGGGCCATCTGATCCCCTACATGGAAAAAGAGAGACAAGAGTCTATGAAGGCGCAAGGCTTGCCAGAAGATGCTGTAAGTAACATTGAAGCACAGATAGTAACTAGAAAAATTATTTTAAGTTAGCATAATAATTTAAAAAGACATATCCATTCCATTGATTAGGAGCCTAGCTATCAGGGAACAGTTGTCATGGCAACGGTGAAAGGAGATGTCCATGACATTGGCAAGAACATTGTTAGCGTTGTCCTGGGTTGTAACAACTATAAGTAAGTAACCAGTTCAACTAAACATCATACCTAATTCATTTAAACATCACAACCAGTTCAACTAAACATCATAACCAGTTCAACTAAACATGTAGGTATCATAACCAGTTCAACTTAACATGTAGGTATCATAGTCAGTTCATCTAAAAATAAAGATATCATAACCAGTTCATCTAAACATGTTGGTACTATTTTTTTAGCATTTCATTGTTGACATTTTTTTCACGTCTTTAAGGGTAATTGATCTTGGAGTGATGTGCCCTTGTGAATCAATAATTGAAGCAGCCATCAAAGAGAAGGCAGGTTAGTCCTTTATGCAGTTGAACATTATTGGTGAGATAACAAAATTCTCACCTTATATTCATTTCAAGTTCAGTGATTACAAATAGTGTTAACCTCTTTCTGGTTTCAGACTATATTGGTATGTCTGGTTTGATCACGCCATCATTGGATGAAATGATCTATAATGTGAAAGAGTTTGAAAGAGTTGGACTCAATATCCCAGTTCTGATTGGAGGAGCCACTACATCTAAGTAAGGACATGGTTTCTTCAGCTGACCTTGGTTAGGCCAATAATAGGATATGGATCCTCCGATTGAGACCCCTGAACTCAAGAAAACATTAAGAAACAGACACAAAATAGAGCAGTGAGATTCATAACAAATGAATATTCACATTTCACTAGAGTAACACCTTTAGTAAAATCACTAAATTTAGAAAACCTTCGGATAGAAAACTTAAAAGTAAAATAGCAATTATACATAAAACACTGAACTGAATCTTCAAATACAAAAGCACAATCTAATAAAATATAAAGACACAAAGATAAAGGCATATTCCTCGTTCCATATGCTAGGACAGATTTGTACAAATACTTCTTTCCTATTGCTATTAGAGCTTTAAATGGGTTGCCGAGTCAGCCAAGAAAACGACAGCTTGACAGAGGTTAAGTGATTGATTAACATTATGACTAGATTGATATAATCATCTTTTTCGAAGTAACATATTTATTTTATAAGATAAGAAGATAACATGGACAACTAAAGTTCCCCTTTCAGACCTTGTGATCTATAGAGCAGATGAAGTAAAGTTTATCTGATTATGTGGCCTACAGTTAACGAGGGTTTCATGTGGCCAGCACAACGACAAACTGTCTTTACTTTTCCCAAACTAATGTCAGGTACTCATCAGAGCTGGGTGACTCAGAGACGCCTGAAGATCCTGGAATTAAAAATCCCAGTCTTCACCCCCCGGCTCCAATTCAGTGGTCAAGTGCTTTAAGTTACCGCTCAGCCACCATGAACAATTAAACTAAGAAGAAAAATAATAGTAGATCATCAACACTGGTGGAGGGGATACTCATCCATACATGCCGTTGTAAATTTAAAATCTTTTAGGTACATACTAATTTAATATCTATTATCTTTAAAGTATTAAGATACTTGTTTATTAAAATTGATACCCTAAGATTATCAATACATTGTGTTTTCTTTGTACTTTTATCTATAACAGACAACACACAGCCGTCAAAATTGCTCCACGAAAAACCAGCCCAGTGGTTCATGTTCTGGATGCTTCCAAAGCTGTTGTTGTAGTGAGTAGAGTTAGTCATCTCTAATTGTCTAAAGAATTTGATACTGTATTTCTGGTTGCATGTTTATTTTGCTATTTTTGTTCTAACTGTAAACAATATCAAGCTGAGAAAGTTCTAGCATACATTTCTGCTTCTGTTTATGGTATCCAGAAAAAGATTCATTGCCTTATAATGTTTAACAGCTTAACTTTGTATTTTTTAATTGACCTGATTTCTTGTACAAACAAACAAAAACAAAACATATTTAAGCTCAATAAAATTAAAAGTTATTTCTGCATATTGTTTCTGTATGGCATTTTATGGCTGAAACAAAAAGACAGTCTAATTTTATGGGCCACATTATTTTTCTTTTGTTTCAATGATCATAATTTCAATGTTATTTCAACACAAGTTAAAGTTGTTAGAGACATCAGGAAATTCAGCTGATTATAAGTCAATGTGTTTCTATTACAACAGACTTATTTGTCTTAGCAGTTCACTATTTACTAGTCCAGTGAAAAAAATATAGAAAGATAATTCATATAACGTTTCTATATAATGTGATTTTGAAAACGGGAGGATGACAGCATGATTAGATTGACTTTAAATGATCATTAAATGTACTTCTAATTTTCACTGTAGGTTTCTGCTCTGGGTGATCAAGCCTCCAGGGATGAATTTATTGAAGAATTGTCAGAGGAATATGAAGAGATTAGAGAAGAACATTATGAATCACTAAAGGTTTGTTCCTCTATTCAAACTAAACTAGTTTCTCACCACTGTCTAGGAGTCCCTCAGGGTCTTGCTGTAACCATAAAACACTAAGTAACTTGATGGTAGGATGAACACAAACTTTAATATTTCTTTATCACACACTGGCAACTGTCCTCGTGTAAACTTACACCATTCTAGTTAGTCTCATTTATTCCAAATGACACAAAGTAAAATTTTATTATACACACATAATTTAAGAAAAAAAAATTAAGTTTAACATTAATTTTTATTCTTTCCAAGGATCGGAAATATCTGCCATTGTCCAAAGCCAGAGAAAAAAAACTTGTAATTGATTGGTCTAAAACTCCACTTCCAGGTAAGTAGTCTTTGTGTACAGCATGGACGTGACATGAAATGTATTCATATATTTTAGACTCTTTTAACATTCTTTTAGTCATTAAAAAAATGTCTTTTATAATATTGATGAGAAAAAAAACACGAAACATTTGGATTATGTTTAACATGTGACTTTTTTTTTTTTTCAGTGAAGCCTTCTTTTATTGGAGTGAAAAAGTTTGAAAATTTCGACCTCCAGGAACTTGTGCCTTACATTGACTGGCGGCCATTTTTTAATGTTTGGCAGCTGCGAGGAAAGTATCCAAACAGAGGCTATCCAAAGATATTTAATGACAAAGAAGTTGGTAAGTAAAAAAACAATATGGAGGCCTGTGGAATCTGGCTGTTACACTATCTTTTGTTACCCTGTTGTTTGTAGTAAAGATCTTTGGGACTTGCATAAGTATTAAATTATTGAGTAAATATTAATACAAAAATACCTTTATTATAGTAAAATCTTATCAAGAAATCTTTAAATAAAAATTCCAGATCTATGTTATATATTTGACTATCAAAATATTATGTAGAATCAGACAAAATAATAATTTAATTTATATTTAATTGATTATCAATTAAAAAAAAAACTTGATAAATTAAACTATTTTTTTATTTGTTCCTAGGCGAAGAAGCCAAAAGAATTTTTAATGATGCTCAAAAACTCATAGAGAAAATTATAAAAGAGAAAAAGTTGAAAGCAGCAGCAACTATAGCATTCTATCCAGCCAATAGTGTTGGGGATGATATTGAGGTTTATGATGAGACAGGGAAGAAGATTGCAACTTTGTTTGGTTTAAGGCAACAGGTGAGCTCATTATGTGATGTCTCACTTTCAAGTACACATTCAATCTGATGATTGCCCCAGAAGAGTAACAGAAGTTTGTGATTTCTGATTAAAATTATAATAGTGTGAGATATATGGTTTGTGAGTTAACATTTGAGTTTTAAGTGAAAATGTTTTTACTTGTATTTATTAACCTTTTTTTTCCCAGATATTTAATGACGATTTTTAACAAATATTCTTTAGACTTTGTTTTTCCTTTAACCAGGTGCTTCTATCACTTCAATGTTTTGCCTAAATTTCTCTTAAAACTTAACCAGATGTTAAATAGTAGAAGCTTATTACTATATAATGAAATATACAACATAACGTCATAGTTCTATCTCTTTAGTATCAGTCTGCTTGTCATCCAAACTTATTTCTTGATTTATCTGTTTTTTACCAGAAAGTCTCTTTGATGATTTTTATTTGGATATGTGTGACAGGCTGAAAAAGCTCATGAGATTTTCTGGAAAATTCTTTTTTTTCTTCTCATAAATCCACTTCTTATATTTATTTATTTTTTTTGGTGGTGTTGTCTTTATTACCTGTCAAATGTTCCCATACCTGGTTGACTTCATGGCATTGCATTTTACTTTGTTGTCTAAATGAAATAATTTTATTTATTTTATAAATTAATCTAGGGCATCAAGTATTCTTTAGTAGTGATCATTTCTGATTTTACTGGCTATTCTTTTGTTCCACTTCAATTCCCAAGTGTTGAATTTTTATCTATGGTACTGTCAGATATTCTTTGGAGCTAGGTGTACTAGGAATGTCTTAAACTCCTCATTAAAATATTCCACATCTCAATTGTTCTAGCCATGTTTTGTCAGTCTACTGCTTTTGCCTTTTTTTTTTCTACTTAGTTATCCCCCTTTCCAACATGGTTAGAAAGTTTACATTTACTAAAGGGCAATAATTTGAAAATAGTTTTTGAAGGTAGAGTATAAGAGAAAAATATTGAAATATTTCCCCCCATTTACACATTCCTTTCCATTTTATAGATTTGCTGCTATAATTAGTCTCCCTTTTCACTTTCACATTTTTTTCTTTGGCTCTTTAAAAAAAAAAAAAAAAAACAGTGATGACACAAGATTTTAATGAGTGGCATTTTAGTTATCAATAATATCAATAACATATATTTTATTAATATTTATTTTGAATTTTTTCTCATACATACAATAATTGCTTTGGTATTGAGAATTTTCATCTTCACTCCTTTCTTTATGTGTTATTACAGGCTGAAAAAGAGAGCTCAGATAACTCTCCCTATTTATGCCAGTCAGACTTCATAGCTAGTAAAGAAAGTGGCATCACAGATTATATAGGTCTGTTTGCTTGCACCTCTGGGATAGGCACTGAGCAACTGTGTCAAGAGTAAGTAAAAGCAGATTTTTTTTTTCAAAACATTATTTTAATTGTGTACACAAGAGATCCACATGCTGCCTGAAAGCTTTTTTAATCTTCTAACAGAGATAGTACTCTTTTTGCTTGAAAAAATTTGCAGCATAATTGATTTTCGAAATGTAATATTAAACAAAATCTGTGGGACATAATTTTTAAAAATTTCTACTTCAGGTATGAAGCTCAGTTTGATGATTACAATGTGATCATGGTCAAAGCCGTAGCTGACAGACTGGCTGAAGCTTTTGCAGAGTATTTACATTTGAAAGTTCGCATGGAGTACTGGGGCTATTCACAAGAAGAAGGTTCAAATCCTGATGACCTACATAGGCTCAAGTACCAGGTAACACTTGGACATTTACAAGCTTTATTCTTTAATCCTCTTCATAACCACTGCCCTCTCACAGTGAACCTGTCTATATATATCATTTGTATATTTATATAAAGTTACTTCAAAAATAAAGTTTTTAAATGTCAGTGTTTACTAAATTTGTTTCTTCATGTAAATAAATTAAGATATTATATTTCAGTTAAATTGAGATTTAAAGTCTTCTCTTTTGGTGAATAGAATATAAGAACTCATGCATATGCCACTTACAATGATAGCTCAAAATATTTTCCTGACACACATATAATAGTTTTTAAAGGAAATTATACATTTTATAAAGATTTTAAAGCACTTGTTTCATTTTTTTTTTACTGCTTAATAATTTAGAAAAGAAAAATTCTTTTTGCTATTTAAAAAAAAAAAAGAATATTTGACATCTGTATATCTAAAACTCAGGTTGACTCAAACAAGTGACATAATTAACTAGTTTAAACTACCAGCAACTCTGGGATTTTCTGAACATAACATGCTTAACATCTTTTCAATACAAAACATTTACAATATAAATTCATGACTTAGGGAATCCGTCCAGCTGCAGGCTACCCCAGCCAGCCTGACCACACAGAGAAGACAACAATGTGGCAGCTGATGCGTCCAGATGAAGTGGGTATCACATTGACAGACTCACTGGCCATGGAGCCGGCATCTTCGGTGTCTGGAATCTATCTAGCCAATCCACAGAGTTATTATTTTGCAACTGATAAATTGTGTAAGGACCAGGTAAGAATTTTTTTTTAAACTTCACTCCTGTGACAGTCAGATGGTAGCCTTCATGTTGATTTATTTGTGGATGTGTGATGGTCTGATGGTAGCCTATGTGTTGGTTTATTTGTTGTGTGATGGTCAGATGATAGCTGATGTGTTGGTTTATTTTTTGATGTGTGACAGTCAGATGGTAGCCTATGTGTTGGTTTATTTGTGGATGTGTGATGGTCAGATGGTAGCCTACATGTTGATTTATTTGTGGATGTGTGATGGTCAGATGGTAGCCTACATGTTGATTTATTTGTATTGTGGATGTGTGATGGTCAGATGGTAGACTACCTGTTGATTTATCTGAGGATATGTGATTGTCAGATTGTAGCCTACGTGTTGATTTATTTGTGGATGTGTGACAGTCAAATGGTAGCCTAGATGTTGATTTATTTGTGGATGTATTTGCTGATTTATAACAAAGCTGATATCAACTCTGTTGTCTGTCAGGTAAAGGGAAGTTTGTACACATTATTTCTCCCACCCCCAATCTCACATCAAGCTGAAATTTATTTCTTGTACTTGACAAAAACGAGAATACAATATTTTCAATGAGAGAAAATTGTTTAACTCTTTACCCTGTTATGATTAAACTGTAATAACATTTTTTTTTAATCCGAAAACATACTTTTGGTATAGAGTTATAGGAGAATGCATGCTCTTTTTATATAACACAAATACAAGTTTATAAAACCAAAAATGAATTTAATTTAATTGGTTCAGATCATTGAAAGTATCATTAATTAGAAGAGAAAGAGTTAAATATGGAGCAATAAAACAAGCCCTTACAATGCCATAAAGTACAGACTTTGCACTCTGCAACAGCAGCAACACAGGTTCAAGTTTACATTTCATCTGACCATTGAGATTCTTAAACTGTTCAACCATCCTGTAGTCACTTCCCAGAGGTCACATGGCCACATGACCAACCCAAATTTTCCTATTGGCTTGAAACAATCATTTCACCCACAACTTCCTTTTTTTTTAACAAACTCAGTTATTGTTTTTTTGTCTCATAAAAATATTTTATTATACTAAAATTAATAATTTATCACATAATGTCAAAAAACCTATTCCAGTTATAAGATAACACCAAAATAAATTTCAGATAATGGACTATGCTCAAAGAAAACAGATTGATCTGACTGTTGCTGAAAAATGGTTGCGGTCCAACTTGGCATATGATGATGATGAAGAATAAAAATTTTGTTGGTTTTATTTTTTTCTGTTAAATTTTTCTTGTTAAATATGTAACACAAATTCTCACATTGGCTCAAATAGTTCATGATACTGTCAAATTGTTTGTAAAGGAGGATACAAATTAAGCTCACATAAGAGATATTAAACAAAAGGATTTCTTGAATTACAGTAGGGTGTTTATTAAAATACATGTTCACCCATTGATTCAAGATGTATATAGGCCAGTAACTGTATACCTAAATATTTTTTTTTTGTTGAATTGCTTAATTAATAAAAGGTTGTAACTAATTGATGAATACTTTACAAAATAGCTTTACTATTCAGGAAGCATTGTGTTCATGTGTAGATATTTAGATTGATATTACTTTTAAGTTACAAAAGATTTGATTTAATTGGATAGTAGTTCTAAACTTATTTTCTTATTTGTATATTGTTTACCTTGATTTAATGACATAATCTTTTGGTAAACTTAATTGTTTCATGACCATAACCTGTACTCAATTTTTTTAAAACTCGGCTGCAGCTAATCTGTCACATAGGATTTCTATTTTTTTTAAATTTCGCAAATGTTTTGGGGTCAAAATTATTTCCTACAGCTTAAACTAAAATAAGAAAATTGGATAGATTGATATTAATGGAAATTTAGGTGGACTATTTCCCATGATATTTATTTTTAAAAGTGTGACTTACAGATATTTAACAAAAACAGGAAAAAAAATAAAGTTTCTGTTACAATAATGTATTAACCCTAGAGCTATGTTCGTAATGATTTTTTTTTTGTGATTTTTTTTTTGTTAACTGACTAATCCTGTTCTTGGTTGAAAGATGAGGTGCTAAAATGCTAGTTCTTGTTCTCTATGTTTGCTGCCTACATGCTAGTTCTTGTAATATGAGTTAATCAAGTGCCCTAATTTCTAAATACTGGTATTTATGTATATAGAGAAAAGTTCAATTTGAAACTGATTTGATTGTATGACTGCAACAGTTTAATAATATTTTTGTTTATGACTGTAAAGTCAAGGGAGATAACCTTTCATTATCTTGTAGATGTAGAGTTCCCTTTTCTTGTATTTTTTTTTTTTTTACAAATTGTATCTAATTATGAGTTTTAAAGGTATCTTCGTACATGATAAGGATGTGATGTGATGCACAAGAAGAAATGTAAATATCAACCCCTACTTATTTTTTTTTAAAGAATAAAAAATTCCACAAGATATTCAAATCAAAGCCACATAGCACAAAGTTCTGCCACAGAAAATATTCAGGTCTTACACTAGGTGTGTTAGGAACACACAGGTGTAAATATATTTATACAAATTTTTATGTATATCCCATAATTTTTATAATTTAAAGCTCCATTTGCATGACATTTTTCTCTACCATGTTTTTCATTGACTAAAATTGTCTCTATTGGAAATTTATATTGATATATATTTTTAAATACAGTGTAAAATAAAATTGCTTCATGATATAGGCTGAGAATTCCCAAATTTATTGAGTTATCTATCTTTGTCTTTGTTTTCTCTTTAATACCTGATTGTAATGTTAGGTCCATAAGATAACAGGTTCTTTAGATTTGGTCTAAAAAATTGAAATTCAGTTTGACTACAATAGTCGACTTCAGCATTACTTCTGTAACAATTGAAATATAGACATAAAAAAAACATAAAGATACTGACACCAGTTTTTGATGAACTGGGCTCCTGTATGTATACTTCTCGATGACAAAGAATTACATTGAAACACCCTCACTGACATAGATATGAATGGTCTTCTTGGGTATAATACTGTTTTCACAGAACGGGATACAAAAATTGATGATGGTGGCAAGCTTATCTATGTCAGTGCAGTTATTCACAAGCAAGTCCCAACATAGACATAAATAAATATAGACTGGCCAATAAGAGAGTTTTATGAAACGAAAATTTGTGAATTGCAATTGTGTGTACTTTATTTTATGTCTATAAATTTTGTTTAATCTCTAAGACTGAAGATCATGCAATTTTTTTTTTATTTTTCATAATTCGGAAATCCGAATTCAATAGATATACATGTTTTCAAGTTACACGAAGTTACTTCCTTTTTCCAGTCTATATTTATTTACGTCTATGAGTCCCAATCATAGACATAAATAAATATAGACTGGCCAATAAGAGAGTTTTATGAAGGGAAAATTTGTGATATGCAATTTTGAGTACTTTACTATACAGCATGAGCAGTATAAAAGTTATGTATTCATATCTATTTCCTCCATAACCTATACAAAGTATTACAATATTTTCACTAGTGCTTTTTTTTTTAAATCTCTTAGCGTAGTTTTGTTTAATCTCGAAGAATGAAGATCGTGCAACTTGTCAGATTTTGGAAATCCGAATTCAATAGATAGTCTACATATACATTTTTTTCAAGTTACATAAAAGTTACTTCCTGTTTCCAGTCTATATTTATTTATGTCTATGGTCCCAATCTGTTGGAGACAACTTTGTAGATTTAATGCAGCGTGGTCTGACCTTGGACTGGATGGACTGTAATTCGGGTTTTGTTTTTAGATCCGGTTTGTACACTGGAGTTAGATGTATCCCTGCTTGGTACGATTCTCTGAGGGGATGGCTGCATGGCCATGTGGTCTGTGTTCTGGTCTGTTGTTTTATGGTCCAGGATTTGAACCAGACATCCTGCAGGAGGCTAGGGCGAGGATGAAATATCCTCAAAATCTGAAGGAATGTGTAAACGCGTCACATATTTCATAAGCATATAAAATAAAAGAGGGCGCGGTGGCTGAGCGATAAAGCGCTTGGCTTCCGTACTGGAGGTCCCGGGTTCAAATCCTGGTGAAGGCTGGCATTTTTATTTCTGGATTTTCGGGCACCCTTGAGTCCACCCAGCTCTAATGGGTACCTGACATTAGTTGGGGAAAAGTAAAGGCGGTTGGTCGTTGTGCTGACCACATGACACCCTCGTTAACCGTGGGCCACAGAATCAGATGACCTTTACATCATCTGCCCTATAGACCACTAGGTCTGAAAGGGGAACTTTCCTTTTTTTTACTTTATATAAAATAAAGTTGGAGATATGTAGTTCGTTTTTATGTTGTAACATATGTCTAGAATTCTGCAGCTAGTTTACTTATTTATTTTATTTTTTTTTTTACTATTGTAAGAAGTAAGAAACTTACAATTGGTAGCCAAGTTAAGAAACTGATAGACTTCATGAACGGGAATGGCTGTCTGGCCGTGAGGTATGCGCTCTGGATTGTCATCTTGAATGACTCGGGTTCGAATCATGCCCAGTCTGCAGCTGGTCTTATTTTATAGAGACGTTACTTCAAAAGAGATGATAATTACGTCCTACTCAAGTATGGAAATAATAAAGGGAAATAACACGTAAAATACTTAACTTGTAAATGTTTAATCAAGTTGTGTCCCTTTGGTGGCGATACATGCTTTGAGCTTTTAAAAATTATAACATTGTGATAAATATGTAGTTGAAAGGTGTGAATATACTCAGGGCCGGATATAAGTATGCGCAGGCCCCTACAATTTCTCGAAAGTTTTAACAAAGATCCACTTATGAATGAAAATAATTATATCTAAAAGCATGCTATATTTTAGAAGAAAGAAATATATTTCTTTTAAATTTATCTTTTAATTATATTAAAAAAATATTTAATATACATATTTAAGACTAAAAAGTGTACATTTTTTAGTACGTGGAGAGTAATGCCCTTGGTAAACGTACTGTCGTAAATCCGAAGCTTTATTTACTTATTCCGAGCGTACTAGAAGCGTACGCATCACATTTTTTTGTCACTAGTAAAAAAACATAACAAAAAAAAACAAAAAAAAAACAGAGTTACAAAGGCAGTTTGTGTCGAAACAAAAAAAATGCAAATTTGGCCCCGAAATAATCCACACAGGCAGATAAAAAAAAGCAGGTTTCCATATTTTCATAAGGAATATAAGAATGAAATTCTATCAAAGACAAATGACATGTAAGAATGGAGAAAGAAGTTTGACAGATCTTGTGTGATGCCCTAGTATTGCAGTTCACGCTATAATATGAAAAACTACTTAATAATTGTTGTTTTAAATTATGCCCAACTTATATGCATATTAAATAGATTTTTTTCTCTTTAAAAAAAGGAAACTTTTTTGGGTAGTAGTAAGTAGGCCTATGACAGAACTTATACAACTTTACAATAGAAATATCATAGAAAGATTTAGACAAAAAATCTAAAATCAATTGTATTGATGTTTAAAAATATGATAGATTCTTGCATAAGTGATTTAAAAATTTGATTTTTCGCTTTCAGAAAAAAAAGTAGCCGTTGCATCAGAAATTTGAATGGTCTAAAATATTATGGTGTCAGATTTTCACTATATTTTCTAGTTTACGAGATCTAAACTGGACGGACGGACGGACAGCTATTCCACACAAAACTAATAGCGTTTTTTCCCCTTTCGGGGCCGCTAAAAAAGAAAATAAAATTTAAGTTCTGGCCCATCGAAATCCGGATATATTTTTATCTCTTTAGTTTGGGGGGGGGCTCTTTCTTGTCTCTTGTCAAATCCCCCCTCACCTGCCTTCCCTTAAATCCGGCCATGAATATACTGATTAAAATATACATTCAGTTTTTTTTTTTAATTTCTTCAACTTTTAAAAGTTATATATCTAGAATTTAAAGGTTCAAAGGTTAGTTTGACTAGCTGTCTGGAGTCTGGAGGTACTGCCTAACAAAGGTTTAGTTGGACTCGATATCTGGAGCTAATGCCTAACAAAGGTTTACTAGGACTCGATATCTGGAGCTAATGCCTAACAAAGGTTTA
>JADKLZ010000104.1:31898801-31909282 GCA_021533235.1 Biomphalaria straminea | reverse complement strand
AGCAAGCTGGGGGTCTGAGGGAGGGCTGTAAGCTTCGCCAGTGGGATTTGGGGCGAAGCCCCGACGCTAGAAGTATTTTCTTGCATTTTTAACTGCAGAAACGCATTCTCCTGACATCTACAGCCCATTATTCATCAGTGGATATCGGGGCGAAGCCCCTGCGCCAAAAGTGTTTTTTTGAACACTTCACTGCAGTAACGCATTCTCCTTACATTTACAACTCATTATTTATCAATGGTGTTCGGGGCGAAGCTCCGACGCCAAAAGCGTTTTCTTGCATTCGTCACTGCAGAAATGCATTATCCTGATATCTACAGCTCATTATTCATCAGTAGATTTCGGGGCGAAGCCCCGACGCCAAAAGCGTTTTCTTGCATACTTCACTGCACTAACGCATTCTCCTGACATCCACAGCTCATTATTCATCAGTGGATTTCGGGGCGAAGCCCCGACGCCAAAAGCGTTTTCTTGCATTCGTCACTGCAGAAACGCATTATCCTTACATCTACAGCTTATTATTCATTAGTAGATTTCGGGGAGAAGCCACGACGCCAAAAGCGTTTTCTTGTATACTTTACTGCACTAACGCATTCTCCTGACATCCACAGCTCATTATATATCAATGGGGTTCGGGGCGAATCGACGCCAAAAAACGTTTTCTTGCATTCTCCACTGAAGAAACGAATTCTCCTGACCTAAAGCTCACCATTCATCCTATTAAAAAAGGACCTTTTGAATAAGGTTTCAAATTATTCTAATAATATCCATCCATAAAAAATATCTATCGCCCCCTCCCGACCTCACCATATCGGCCAACTTACTAGAGGAAAGGGCTAAATATACATAATTAGTATATATTATTAACACAAGTAATAAGTTCGTATACCAATTGTGTGAATTCTAAACTTGAATTCGTCCGCTCCCCACCCAAAATTGGACCGCCCCCTCCTACTCGAAAGCTTATGGGGGGGCGGAATTGTTGCCACCGCCCCCTCCCGACCCAACCATATCGGCCAACATATTAGAGAGGGGGGCGAAATAATCTAAAAATATATACAAATATAAAATAATTAGTATATATTATTAACATAAGTAATATATTTATATACCAACTGTGTGAATTCTATACACGATCGCCCCTACCGCCCCCCCCCCGGATCCGCCAGTGGTTTCCAGTCTATATTTATTTATGTCTATGGTGTTGAAATATTAATGCATAACTTTAAAAACTATATCTCTGACTTACTTTAAGCGGTACAATATTCCAAATTATGAACACTTTTATTATTCAGTAAATAGGTTTCTTAATTCTTAACTAGTGTATGATTGAAAAGATTACACTACATAATCAATGTTAGTTTAGTAGCCTAATTCCCTAATTCATCTTGTTCAAACTTTTATGGTTAGTAATGGTAATTCTACAGTTACTTTATCTACATGTTTTTTTTTTATTTATGATTGTTCTGTACATTTTCAGTTAAGTTAATCCTATCAGTTAGTGTGACTATGAAATATAAATCCTCTGTTTCATCGTATTGATATTATGTATGATTGGAATTTAGAAACTTTAAAACAGGGGCAGGGTTACAAAATGTGTGTTAACAAGTGTTAGTAGCCACTAACGTTTACCATTCCCGTATTCCTTCGGTCTGTATCATTTGTTATTCTTTCAAACATCCTTCATCTCCTGCTACTCCACTGGTAAAAATAGTCTCAAGGTTTCGTGGATAAACATTTTGCCAGAAACTAAATGAGTTTATGCTTTCAATATTAGTCTGCCAAAAGAAAATCGAAATCTACCAACGGCGGAAAATGGTTATGCTTCCGATGAGTGTGGCAAAATATATAGGTCACAGCAGGGTCTGCGTATCCACTAGAGATACTGTATTCCTCGTTTACAATAGCCTTATTATTAGTCTACTTAAATTGCACATTTAGTATGCGCCTTAAGGTCATTCTGCTTGGGTTCAACTTGAACGTTGGGTGATCTCAGAATTTCAACGTTGGTTACAATCAGGCAACCAGATGACAACAGGATGGCATTGCTGTCCACATTTTTCCCGACTAATACCGTGACTGTACAAAGTAGCCTCATACAAAGCTTGTTGACAAGGTTTAAAGACTTGTATTCTGCTCTTGATGGTCACTAAGACAACACTGGACACTAAATGTACACTAAGTTCTCCTTTCAGACCTTGTGATGTAAATGTAATCAATTTCTGTGAGCCACGGTTAACGAGGGTGTCATGTGGCTAGTACAATGACCAACCGACTTTACTTTTCCCCAACTTAAGTCAGGTATCCCTTAAAACTGTGTGTACTCAGAGGCTCCCTAAAGATCCCCATTTTGACCAGAATTCGAACCTTGGACCCTCGATTCGGAAGCTAAGCACTTTACCACTCAGCCACCGAGTCTCCAAAAATGTACACTACCTTGACCTTGTCTGAAGTGTCAAGACCTTAAATACAGTCAAGGTCATCGACCTTTGACCCACAGTATAATATTCCTAGTATATTTGTCTACCCAACAAGGAGTCTCTTCTGCCTGCGATAAAGAAAAGTGATTGGTAGCAGCTAGACAGAAAGGATCTAGCACGGGACACTGTCCGATAGGAGCCTACATCGCATGGATCCAAGAGAACCTCTATCCCTGGTGTTGACACTGTCACACGGAAGACCAGACGGTAGAGCGCATCATCAGCGACTAAGAGTGCTCGCTACTAGTCTAGAAATCAATAGAACTGGTGCATGCGGGCGTCTTGCCCCGTAAGGAGACTTGCATACCCTTCAGAACACTGCCAGATACATGGACCGTGCTGTAATTGATTATCTCAGCACAGAAGTTTTGTTGAATGGAGGCTTACGAATATGGCTAAACCCTTATTCACAAAAAAACTTGATAATGTCGTTGAGCACTGAGCAGATTGGTGGGAATATAGAATGGTGCGAATGTCGAATGGTGCGAATGTCGAATGGTGCGAATTTGGAATGATTTTCAAATGTCGAATGGTGCGAATGTGGAATGATGCGAATGTCGAATGGTGCGAATTTGGAATGATTTTCAAATGTCGAATGGTGCGAATGTGGAATGATGCGAATGTCGAATGGTGCGAATGTGGAATGATGCGAATGTCGAATGGTGAGAAATTGAAATGATGCGAATGTCGAATGGTGCGAATGTGGAATGATGCGAATGTCGAATGGTGAGAAATTGAAATGATGCGAATGTCGAATCGTGCGAAATTGAAATGATGCGAATGTCGAAAGGTGCGAATGCGTTTTGAATGAGAGGAAGTTAACAGGAAAGTGGAAAATGTGCAGGAAAAAATAGTAAATATTTGTGTTTTATTTAAATACCAATGAAATAGTTTAAGAGATGCCAGTGGTTCTGTGATTGGTTTACAATTCAATAAAGTAATTATGAATCACGTGACAGCTTTGATAGCTGATCCTGTGAACGAATCAAAAGGCGGATACCACTACATTGTTTATCGTACCCAGTGCTCACACTATAGATGATCCCCATCATTTAGGCATACGCCTACCCACGCTGTAGGTCGCATAGGGCGGCAGGTTCTCCCCACAGAGATCGGTCATAGGTGACATCCACAGCCTCTTCCCATCAAATACTACGCCGCTGATATCCCAAAATTTAACTAAAGTTCCAAGGAGAGATCGGACATAGGTGACATCCACAGCCTCTTCCCATCTAATACTACGCCGCTGATATCCCAACATTTAACTAAAGTTCCAAGGAGAGATCGGACATAGGTGACATCCACAGCCTCTTCCCATCTAATACTACTCCGCTGATATCCCAACATTTAACTAAAGCTCCAAGGAGAGATCGGTCATAAGTGACATCCACAGCCTTTTCCCATCTAATACTACGCCGCTGATATCCCAACATTAAACTAAAGTTCCAATAGAGAGAGGTCATAGGTGACATCCACAGCCTCTTCCAATCAAATACTACTCCGCTGATATCCCAACATTTAACTAAAGTTCCAATAGAGAGAGAGGGTTAACTGCCGTGACGAAGTTTATGTCTCTGCTGTACATTCTACTAGCCTGAGCTCTCAATCTCATGTATTTCAATTATGAGAAACTATTCAAGTTTGAGAACCACTGCTTACTACAGCTGAACATTTTTATGTCGTAACGTAATGGTGTGTGGGCGTTCTAGTATTTCCTCTACAGACCAACAAAAAGCCCAGTTGCACCACCTTATAAGGACAAGCAAGAATTAACCCTTTAATGTCCACATAGCCTAGTTGTTGTATATTAATCACGTTTTGTCTTACCAACTTGTAGACCCAGTTTTCGTAAGCTCGTTGCGTTTTTTTATTTTGTTTTGTTTTTCAAAGCGCTCTCTGGGATTGTTTTTCTAGTGCACATGTTTACTAGCTTTGAAGCCAGAACATAAAATTTGCATCAAGGTGGGCTGTTTTTTTCTTAGATCGAGGGTCACATCCTACGTTTTTGTTTAATTGTTGCGGGTGGAGTTGTTGTTTTTTTTTTTTTTTATTAACTGCCTAACCAGAGATTATTTAAAGATTACTTGACTTCCACCTCCGTTACATAGATGTAATAAAACGTGACCTTAAATCAGTGATCATCAATACTAACCATTGGGAAGACATAGCTCTAGACCGCACCAGATGGAGAGAGACAGTGACCAAAAAAGTTATGGACAGCGAAAGAACATGGGCCTCATCTCTGTAAGAAAAACGAACAATGCGAAAAATGGCCAGCTCCTTTACTACCGAAGCGAAAACCACCTTAACATGCGATATTTGTGGACGGGAGTGTCTCTCCAAAATAGGGCTCCACAGCCACACGAGGAAGTGTGCGAGATGAACCATAAGTCAATCTACGACTGAAGGAGGCCAATGAATGAATTACTTGACTTCCATATTCACCGGGCACTAGCAGAAGACTAACAGTGAAGTCCAAATGCCACTATGAACTCCTGGGCAGATGAGATCTCGTTTCATAGTCTCATGCTTGGGTGGTACAGTTTTAAGATAAAATTATTTTGTTGGTCCGAAAAAAAAACGAAATTCTTTTTTTGGCTACAGTTGTCCTTACTTCTATAATAACAATAATATAGATACAATACCAACAGAAACAACGTAGAGATGGGCTTGATGACCTGGGCTACTTTGTACTGCTCAGTGACCCCGAATGGCCTTCACACAAAGATAAAGGCACATTCCTCGTTCCATATGCTAGTACGAATGCTCCATCTTCCCTAGTGCCATTAGAGCATGAAATGGGTTGCCTGAACTAGCCAGGAAAACCAATGTCTTGGCAGAATTTAAATCATTCTTTAACATGCATGACGCGTAGGATGTGATCATTTTCTTTTTTTAAGTAACGTCTGTATGTGGAATAAAAGAGTTTTTAAAATCTTTCTGTTCTATTCTTACTGGAGAGCAGGGGCGTAGCTAGGAATTTTCCATCGCTTGGGGGCCCGGGGGGCTGGACCTCTTTGAGGGCCCCGGCATTTTGATTATATTTAATTTTTAATGTAAAAAACACTCGTTTGGGGGCCCCCTTAAAGTGGGGGCCTGGGGGATTTTCAAATTCTCCCCCCTCCCCCCACCCTAGCTACGCCACTGCTGGAGAGGAGCTGACCAGGTTGTTCAGATCTGATGTGAATGTGGTGTATTGGTACAAGTTGTCTTAAGAGAAGTTAAAGATTGCACTTGCTTGTGCTGGCTTCTTATTATTCTTGCATTATCTCTCAAGCTCCTGGAAGACGCGGACATTCATTTCCTCTTTGGAAATAATCTTAGGTCATGTTGGAGTAATAACACTTTTAATAGCCTGCAAGTTAAATCTCAATTTCTTTCTTTTTATAATTTGTATGCATATTTCAAAAACTTATCTTGCTTTCATTTCATGGAGCCACCTTCTTCCCTCCCTTTTATGGAATAAGAATGAGGCAATTAGAGACTACATTTTCGTAGTCCGGCCCTGTATTTGTTCTAAGTCCACATATTATTTACCTATACTGTCTCGTTGCAATATTAGTAAACAAACTGTACTCAGGGGAAAAAAGTTTTGATTTCTTTCAGTAAACTGAAGCTCGCCCAAACACAGTATTTTTTTTTCTAAAAGCAAAACATTTTTAATAAACAAGAGTTCATATTTTACAAATATTTTTCACCTTCTATTTAAAAAGAAATTGTTACAGTAGACACCTTATCATTCATTTGGTACAACAATATACAATGTCGCCTGGAATAACCTCAGATCGTAGACCAGTGAGGGAGAGGGGGGGGGGGACCAAAGAGGTTACTGGTGACCTGAGCTGCTCTGCAACATTCAACTGTTTCCAGAAGATTGTCATAACACATTGTCGGCGGGGCTTTGGTCCGCCTGGCGCTTGGTCGGCCTTGTCATCGTGGCGTCATATCCGCCGCGCAAAGCGGCAATGGGAGTTTGTGACGAATGTGGTACACGCCCCACTCTGACAGAAAACATAGGTCGGTGATGGATCTGAACTCAAAGGCTTTGAGTCTATTTGGTTGAGGTAGCTAGACAGGGAGCTAGATACACAAACATCATGACGGTGGGTGGGTCCGGAAATGTTATGAGTGAGTAGAGGGAGATTGATTACCGCCTCACTGCCTGTGAGGGGGAGTCATTACCTTCTGGATAGTCAAGGAATTTCAAAAAGGAATTATTAATTGAGACGAGTTCTAGATTTAGAGTTTGCAAGGCATTTTTTTAAAATAATGTTGTTTGCTTTAGATTTCTTTTAGATCTATTTGTCATGTTAATTTTGTGAAACTTTTTTGTGGTCGAGAGGCCAAGTGCGGCTTGAGCTTGGCGTAGCTTGGCTACCTAGAAGGGGGTTGGAGGTTTGACACCCGACTCGGGCAAAGTTGTGTTTACTGAGCGCCCAAACGCAGCACGGGAGACCAACTCCTAGGTACCCCCTCTCCCCCCAGCATGCTATAAGCATGAAAGTAGCGCTATATAAAAGTTATAATTTATAAACTACAACAACTTTGCTTTCTGGTATTTATTTTCTTCTTATAAATTACAGACGTTAGTTAAAAAAAGGAAGATTTCGCATTTCATGTGTCAATCTAGTCATGCATTTTAATCTGTCAGAGGCTTAAAATCTGCCAAGTCGTTGTCTTTCCTGGCTGATTTAGAAAAACCATTCCATTTTCTATTGGCACTAGGGGAAAAGGAGCACTCGCACAAATTTGTCCTAGCATATGGAATAAGAGATGTGTATTTATCACTATCCGTGGTCGAGAGGCTAAGTACGCGTGAACGTAGCTTGGCTTGGCTACCTAGAAGGGGGCTCGAGGTTCGACACCCGACTCTAGCAGGGTTGTGTTTGCTGAGCGCCTAAAGGCAGCACGGAAAACCTACTCCTAGATACCCCCTCCAACCGACTGGTCCACAAATGAGATTGGACCAAAGCGCTCTGAATATGAAGCATGAAACTAGCGCTATATAAAAGCTATAATTTATAAATGTCATATTTTTGCATTTGTAAATTATGGTTGAGTGTTTTATAAGCAATTGACACTTTACTTTGTATTCCTCTCTTCTAAAAGGTCTCTAAATTTAGTGATTTTAAAAAGTAACCTCTGTATTATATAAGAATATGTTTGAGAAGCTTACGGAGCCACATTCTAAGGAAAATGCTCTATGCGAATTTCGGTTAATTATTGGCTAAGATACAGGTAGGCTTTAAATAAATCGCTTTATTTCATTATTCTAGTGTTTTTGTTGCGTTGGGGGGGGGCGCACCAAAATCACTTCACCTAGGGCCGCCAGTTACCTAATTCCGGCCCTGCTTCACGTCGATGCCTGCCGAACGGAGACACCATAAAAAGAAAGAAAGAACCTGTCCTCCCATTGCCGGACGACTGGTAACCTAACAAGATGGCGCAAGGCTTTACAAAAAATATGTCAAACCAGAGTAGCTTAATTAATGTATAATACACCAGGCGTTGACGTGTACTGTCTATTGTGTACCATGCTCCTGATTGCTCTGGACATGTCAATTGCTACACTGTTACCTGTGCACAAGTTCAGGGAACATATCCCGGCGTTCATGTTCAACATGGCGGTGCGGCAAGCAACATCCCCCTTGGTACAACTTCCTGTATCCCTCCTGTTCGTGCTTCATCCGTCTTGGTGAACACACTGTGGCCCCGTCGTGTGGTGAGACAGAATGACTACCATGGCATGCCACATCCATCCTCGTATAGTACTGTGTGCTCTAGACTCAGTTTCGGCTTAGTGTTCATTAGATTTAACTCTTTCTGTCCGTAATTATTTTCCAAGTTCCGACGGAATTATTCATTTTGCTTTTTTGTGTTTCACTACCCTGTTATGATTAAACTTCAAAAACTTTTGTGTATGTAATCAGGAGATGTTATATTAGGTAGATAATTATAGAAGAACGCATGCTCTTTTTATATAATTGAAGTTTATAAAACAAAACGTTATTTTTATTTAATGATGTAAAATCGACGTTGGTATCGTCAGTTAGGTGAGAAAGAGTTATGACTTTTGTCTTCGAAGTAATTATAATAAAGGCAAGGTGATCCTTTCTTTAAACTTTAAACAGAGTTATTTTCTTGTTTTTGGGTAGCACGCTGACTAGATCATTTGATTGGCCTCGACGAAAACTGTACGCGAGAATTGTATCGTGATCTTCTAGCCCAGTGATGCCCGACCTTCTTCAGCCCGAGGGCCAAATAATTTCCCCACACCGTTGTCGCGGGCCACATCATTGCAAAAAATAGAAATGCAATAGAGCAGACGATATTTTGATTAGAAACAATTTGTATACATCATTATTTCTATAGCCACTAGTTGGATGTTCCGATTTGTTTTACCGAAACCAACTTCCGAATGACAGACTGCAATGCAAATACTGCAGTAAAACAGAAATACTTTCTGTATGGTTTCCAAACATGTAAAAGTCTGGCCACTTTTGTTTGAAATGTGAACATTATAAGTTTCTGTTTATTCAGCCTTCCTATTTCATTCCCACTCAAAGGTAGCATTCACGTTCCTACTAAAAGTTGTCAAACTAAAAGATGCCACGGATACGGTTCATTATTTTTTGTTTATCATATATTTTACATTCCCTTTTACTATGCACAGACGTTCTATCGGGCATAACAGACCTGCATTGCGAGCCGGATAAGGCCCGCCGGCTGTATTATGGGCATCACTTTCCCGCACAATATGTTGAATATGTATCATCCAGACGGGACAAGGCTGAGAAAAGAAACAAACTTTCTCGCTAAATGTAAAGTTATAATCAGCGGATTGTTGGGGGAGATAACTAGTGTCACACAGACACACAGACAGAGGATTAAATAAATATTAAAGAACCAAATGCACTTCCCTCGCTGGGTGGTCATTCGCGAGGGTCACTATGATTAGGGAGCGCTAAATGGTCGTTTCAGAGATATTTATATATCTAGCTCAGTGGGTGGTCATCAGATCATCGCGATGGACTGGACATTGGACTGGGCTGAATAGAACTATTTGATACCTTGGCCCGGGGTGTTGAACTCGCTCGGGCAGACACATACACATTAATTGATTAAAAGTTGACCGCGGGCAGGTCTGTGGTGGGTTGCACCAATACGGTCACTGTTTAGAATAGTTTTTACTGTCAGACGTGTACAAAAGAAATTTTATAGGCATCATCTGCATCACCTACATCGCCTACATCATCTAAATCACCTCCATCGCCTAATTCACCTCAATCGCCTAATTCACCTACATCGCCTAATTCACCTACATCGCCTAATTCAACTACATCGCCTAATTCAACTACATCGCCTAATTCAACTACATCGCCTAATTCACCTGCATCGCCTAATTCACCTGCATCGCCTAATTCAACTACATCGCCTAATTCACCTGCATCGCCTAATTCAACTACATCGCCTAATTCACCTCAATCGCCTAATTCAACTACATCGCCTAATTCACGTACATCGCCTAATTCACCTACATCGCCTAATTCAACTACTTCGCCTAATTCACCTACATGGCCTAATTCACCATAAATAGCATACATTATCTACACTCAGAGAGAGAGAGAGAGAGAGAGAGAGAGAGACTCAGAGCGACTCAGAGAGAGACTCAAGAGAGAGAGAGAGGGACTCAGAGAGGGACTCAGAGAGAGCGACTCATATAGAGAGACTCAGAGAGAGAGAGAGAGAGAGACTCAGAGAGAGAGGGAGACTCAGAGAGAGAGGGAGACTCAGAGAGAGAGACTCAGAGAGAGAGGGAGACTTAGAGAGAGAGAGAGAGAGAGAGAGAAGCGTCCCATTCTGTACATTCTTATCGTCTGTGCCTCTTCCATGGATCATCTCTGCGCGACATCAATCGTTGGAGAAGGACTAAGCACTAACCGTCGTGGTCCAACTTGTTTAGACCAGTAGTTCATCGCCAGTTTAGACCAGTAGTTCATCGCC